>JAZHYW010002501.1:0-16150 GCA_037355805.1 Ixodes ricinus
GGGTGCTATTCTGGTCGCAAACGGGTACTTTCGAGTTGTGACGTATCGAGAAAGAAGGGGCGGAGCCTCAAACTAGAATGATTCTTGTTTAAAGCTCCGCCCCAACGTTCGTGTTCACGCACGCGGTCAGCTGGAATCTGACGATCCCCCTACGTCATGATGACGTGTCCACGCAGTTGGGGCGCAGAAATCCCCGCATTTCCCCCTGTTCTTTTTGTTATCTTCTTTCTTTCCTCCGGGAGTTAGAACGAGCGAATAACGGAAAAAAGGATACCTTCCGGAAAATGGAAGGAAACAGAGAAAAATAATATTATCCTTTTATAAAATACGAAACATTATTTCAATAATTATGACGTAAAGTAAATTTAGCAAAGATATCTCAACTTGTTTTCTCGAAGTCTTTCGCTACGGTCTTTCAAAACAAACATGGCGAAAACCGCGGTAACGACCTTGTGGTGTTTGTGTCTCGTATGCATCGTTGCTTTCCCTGTTTCTGCACGATACGGATCGTATTACGAGAAGAAAACATTATGTGAAGGTACTCTGCGACACCGATCATCCTTCGTGAAGCCTCCGTGAACATAAGCTGCAAATGAAATTTCCTGTTTGCCTGTGAAGGAGACTCGAAATGGATACAGAGCTGACGACGACTCTGTGGTAATATATGACAAGTCATGGGATTGACGCAAAGTGCACCGGTTGTGAACATGCCATGAATGATGCAGGAAAGTTTCTTCGGGCAGTTTTAATAATGCTTTGCTCCCTTTGCTCACTGCAGTGATTACGACTGGAGTCCCTATAAGCCATGCTCTTTGCTTTAGGCGCTGAAGAAATGGACGCAACCGCATAATCTCGGGCAGTCTTTTTTACTTACTTTTTTATTTGTAGAAAAGCTCGTGCAAAAAGAAAAGAAAAAAAGAACACGGTGTTTACGTTTTTACACTTCCCTACATAGGTACCTCGCTATCCCATTGGCTTCATTGCGCGTGACGATGCAACGCTCTTTGCCATGGGAACGTTCGTGAAACTAGAAAGCCTCTGTTTGCCGCTAACAGTCACTTTTCGAGTTCGGGTTGTGACGACAAAATGACGTAAGAACAAGAATGCACGAGAGTATTTGCATTGTTTTAACTCGACAACCGTACCCTTGGCGTGATAAACTCGAAAGAACATGGCCGCGATGCTCGTCGGATCGACCGCGGCTGGGATTTGACATGCGATCTGTAACTTGATCAACGCGCACACGAATGCTTTCGTGCTGTTGGATGAGCCCATTCGGTGGCAGGACCGGATTGAAGAGCACGGTGAGCTGGCGTTCAACGTCTCCGGTATAACACTTGGCGAGATGCAAGACTTGGCTTCTATTTGTGCCGGTGTTATGAAGCTTGAAAGTGGTGGTGTTGCTGTGGCTCGTAACGGCAGCCTTGCTGAGATTATGAAGACGGTGAGAGACCTTCATTCAGTGTTGTCATGCGTCAAGATTCAAAACCTCACCTTGTCACAAAGTGACCGGCGCTTCTGCGAGCACAGAGGCAGCAGCCAACGGTCTGAGAAAGAATTGTGCCGCCGCCACGACCGCCAGTGATCGCCCCAACGGCAAGAAAACAAACGACAAGCTCATTGAGGTTTGTGTAGCGCTGACTGCTGATTCATCGAACGACAAAGGTGAATGATGTAAAACGCAATGTAAGTTTGCCAGCGTTTTGCAAATCTAACGCGTTTCGTTCAAAATTTAATTTGTGGAATTTGTTAACGCCTTGAAAGTTTGATGGGGACTGCATTGTGAACGCAGCCTTCACACAAGTGTTTTCTGAAGTGTGTGCTTTGCCTGCATGCATATAAAGACAAACACTGCCTATATGGTGCATAAAATAAAGGAAATTTCGCTTATTCTGATAATGTTGACTGTCTATTGAGTGCTGTTGATTGTAGTGGCGTAGCCAGGAACTTTTGAGGGGGAGGGAAGTTGAGGTGACAGGTGACAGGGATGTTCATGACTTGGGGTGCGGGGGGGGGATGTTGTCGAAATTTGTGTGTATATTCTAGGGCACGCCGGATTTGGAGAGGGGGTGCGAAGCACCATAAGCCCCCCCCCCCCCCCCCTGGCTTCGCCACTGGTTGATACCATATGGAGAGCATCCTACATTCACAGGCTGCCATAAGCAGTGTGCATAGCAACTGAGCTCGTACCACAATGGCAAGATAGTTGCTGACATTCCTCACGTTACGTAGCAGTTCTTTCTTTAGCATATGCTCGCTTTTCCTTCACACATCTACTCTGCTTCCGCTCGTTGTTTATGCTTGATGGTGATAAGTCAACAGTGCGTATTTGCTTTGCATCACAGGCAAATTTCAAAAATCCAGCTAACACTACTCTTTAATTTCAATTAGTTACTGTCACTTTTGAAACGACAATCTATTTAATTGGTATCATAACCTTTACATTAAACATAATGTGTTGAATGTAGGACAATGGTATCTTTATTGTTTTTCTTGGTCACGGAGGTGACAACCATCCACAAAATTGCACTGGCTAAATTTCTCGTCTACAGTGGGTAACAATGTTGCCATACTCCGGCAGAATAAACTCCTGCTGTCTAAACAACTAACAAATCATTTTAGGACACACCTATTCATAGTTAATGGCAAGGAATCGAACAGTGTTTCTTAGGACTGTCCGATGACTGACAGGCAACTCCAGAAGCTTGGCGTCAAAAGGTAAAATATCTAATTGATACAATAAAATGCCATCAGCAGCCCACCCAGATTTTATTGCGTGAATGACAGTAGCTACAAACCACAACAAGTGGTGAATTGTAGACATAGGCACTAAGCGTGCACTAACGTCGAAGCGGTAGAAACCCTGAAGTTTTAACGTACTTACCATCATTTTGTTAGTGGCAAAGTGGTGTTTGCGGCAAAGTGGTGTTTGCGGCAAAGTGTAGGAGCCTTCAGAACGGTGACGGTCTCCTTCAGACCGATGATGATGGTAACGAAGGTTCAGTTAGACTCTAGGTTCCGTCAACGCACCCCACGACGTCGGTGTGCTTGTCGTGGTGGCGACGAAAGCCTTCTTTCGCACGTGCCTCAGCTTCCTCGGTCCAAGGTTTTGTCGACCCAGCCGTCTCTTCCCAGCCGGTTGACAGCGACACTCGCGACGGCCGTCACGGCTCTGATCTCCATCGACTGGGCATTAGCTATGAGATCATTGGTGGCAACCGCGCCCTTGTAGCTTCCCGTTGCGAAAAATCTCAGTGCGATTCGATTAGTAGATGCTGCTCGACGGTCATTATCTCTCATCGTCTCGGTCTCTCGGCGCGCAGCTGGTCACACTGCGATCGCACGGTGCTTTTCGACAAGCGGTACTGTCGTCAGAAACAGTCGTCGTGCATAGCGAAGGCAACCGGGTGCTCACGGAAAACCCGTCATTGTACGCGTTGGTCGAGCCATCGTTGAGCAACAAGCATCGCCGCCATTTTCTACGCTCTAGAATCTTGCTTAAAGCTTTTTCTTCTTCGAGCAATAGAAACAGAAATTACAAGCACGAGCACATCATCCCGAACGAGGCTTACACGAACGTTGGCTTGCACTGCGCAGGCGCGCCTGCTCGACAGGGACGGTGAAAGCCCGGAACACGTTCTTGTAGCTCCTATACTCGCACTAGCTCGCACTCATAGTGAAACAGAGATTAGGGTGTGTCGAGTAGTACCGCAGTTAATCTAGTTACGTGACTTCCGCTATGTGCAACGTAGGTCGGACGTGGTCATACGTCACTTTGTCGTCACGGTCCAAACTCGAAGAGCGGCACTTACGGCAAACGGTTGCTTTCGTGTTTCGCGAACGTTCCCATGGGAACCGCGTGGAATTGTCACGCGCGCTGTGACCAATAGGAGCGCGCGGTTCGTAGGGGGAGGAGTTTTCGAGAAACACGAACGTGACCGTTTGTGACCAGAATAGCACCCCAGGATGTCCGCCTGGATCTGGTGGGCTGCTTGGGCCAACTCGTCCAAACTCCGGAACACCCGCCCACGCAGGTAGGGATGGAACTGCGGGTGGCTTTGCCGGATAGCCCGCGACACCTTGTCTGAGTCGGACGCGCTAGGGTCAGCCCTGTCATACAGAGTTTGTAGCGCCCGAACAAACTCGACTAGGGACTCGTCGCGGTGCTGAGTGCGCGCCCTAAGCTCATCGAGCATTCGCGCGCCGTAATCGGGAGGCAGAAATTCATTTTTGAACTGCTCCGAAAAGTCTTGTAGCGTCGAGAAGGGTGGTTGTCTCCGACGCCATGTCGCGGCGCTTCCCGTGAGGGCGATCGGTAGTACGCGTGAGAGAAGTTCAACCTCAGACATTTCAGACACCGCCTGGTATTCACGCAATTCGTCAAGAAAATCGGCAACCGATTTTCTATCCGCGTAGCCTGAATATTTCGGAATCTCGGCATGTAAACGCAATGTCCCCGTCCGAGGTGTTGGAACTGGGGGTGGTGGCGGACGGCGTTGTTCCTGCAGGAGCCGCGACATCTCCGCCAGGAACAACGCCATTTGTTCGGGCAATGGGCCCAACGCGGTGAGAGGTGCAAGCGGCACCGGTGGGGAAGGGCCCTCAGCGGGCAACGGAACCTCCAAGTCTGCCGTGGGTATATCAGAGCCCGGCGGCGAGTCCTCCGCTCTATCACCAGTCGCGGTAGCACGAGCTGTGTTCACTGCATTGGGGCGGCTATGGGATCGCGTAAGCGGGGGCGAAGTTGACATTCTAGCGGTCACAATAACAACCTCGGCGGTGAAGCAATCCAATGTCCGTATAGGCTCAGGGACTGCGAAGGCCAGCCAAACGTACCTGACTGTACTGGAACGTGGATTCGGGCCCCACGCTGTGGCGCCAATGTGGAGACTCAAGAACAGACAACCGTTTTGCTGGTGTCCACACCCGTTCTAACCTGCGCTCGTCCTGAGCGCGCGCTAGCTTGACCCGCCTCACGAGCCATCTTTGTTTTCTTCCTTTTAAATCTCCACATACTACACCACTAAAGTTCCTTACATAGTCGGAACTCACGACAGACTGGGTCTTGTCGAGGAGAAATTCTACTAAAACATATGACATTGAAGAGCCCGGGCAGGATCGACGGGTTGGAGCAAGCGGGCAAACGAAACGAGTCGAGAGCGATCGTTCATGGAAGCTCGGCGAAGCCTCTATGGGCGAAGCGAAAGTATTCGCGACTCCAGCAAAACGGACGCCACCAAGCGGGAAAACCGGGAACCAGCCGGTCCAGGTCGCTCCGCGCCCCTCCGCGTCTCTGGTGGCTTTCGCGGACAGGTGTTGTCGGCGCGGTGGCGAACGATGTAATTTGACGAAGGTCCGAGTTTGCCTGTGTGTTCATTAGTGTGGTGAAGCCTCAGTAAATTGTTTCCTTCCATCACGCGTTTGAAAGCCCGTTTACTGCACAACACACGGTCGCGTGCTTTCGATTTCTTGGATGGGGAGGAATCACGGAAAAACGTTTTGATTTCTTGTCTGTCTCGAATCACATTCAAAGTGACGACTACTTGGTAACTGATAAGTGGTTTCTTTATAAGGATGTAGAACAGTGGACTGAGGACGACAGACGAGGTGTTTCACTGGAGGGAACACCAATGTTGCAGTCAAGTGAATGGGAAGGTTCGATAGCTGTGTTTCTTGAGTTTGGTTGTGTTTGATTCGCTTCAAGTTTGAGCCACCCACGCCGGTCGGTGCGTTGACTATTCATCTTGGCTGCTTTTGGCCGAAAAAGCCTCTGGACCACACTGAAAGAGTTGGGCTGATTTCGCAATTACTTGATTCAGGAAAACCTGCTCGCTGCATATGATTAATGAGGAAAATTATCTGCTTTCAAAAGGTGGGGGACGCGTCTCGCAAAGTTAGAAGCTGTTACGGCATTATGATCTATCGCGCCTCCAATATTTATATTATACCCCCGTCGAAACCGTCAGCAATATACGTCTACATTGCTCAGGTTGACCGGCCACAGAAAATACTCATTTTCTCCGTTCAGGATTCGAAGTCAAGTCCAATGCAGAGAGGTTCTGGGTGAATCTCCGATGAAGACTCTCTTCAGTTTGTCCGCATTCGTCTCCGTGCTACCGGCTAGAACCATTTGGCTAAGTTTAACTAGTATCTCTCTGTCTGTCAAATATTATTAAGCAGTTCACCTAATAGCTAGTCAACTAAGCTCATATTTCATCCCGAAGAATATACTAATATCGCTTTAGTGGGACATAGTACGTAATATAATACATAACCCGCTCGTCAAAATGACTTCTCGATTGCTACTAAAACCAGAATTGAAATACGAGTATCAGCTGCTTAGTGGGGCGCCAGCGGGTTAAAATGCTCCTTGGTTCAAGAAGCGCTTGCTTAATTTTCGTAATTTTCCTGCAGCCTGTGTTGTTGACCGAGCAGACGACTGGAGCTGTTTCTTAAACGCGGATACGCACAAAAGCTCGATTTCGTGGACAGATAAGTCGCATGGTCGAGGCATGCGAGTTAGCTGAAAATTGCTCTCGGTGGAACAATTCTGTAGTCATCGCCGCTTTCCTTAGATGATCAAAACTGATTAAAGTCTATTACCGTCTCTCCGGAGCCCATAGTTTCGGTTTTGACCGAAATCTCCGAAACGAAAGTTTGACATGAAAAGAACAAAAAAAAAAACACCGGAAAAACAAAACTATGCTCTGCAAGTTTATGTGCACCGGCTACACCTAACCGTCTCAGTTCAGATATTTATAAAATTTGGCATTAAACAGAAGAAAATCAGTTAAATTGAATGCGCCACCCGTTCAGGCAGCCCGGCCGAGCCGACGCGACCTGGACTCAGCCGCCATGTTTGTTTGGTGGTGGCGCCCCCTATAGGTCGCTGGAGTCGCGAATAGAAAGTGGCGTGTTCGGCGTTTCGGCGGGCGTCTGATCAGGGTTGTCGGGTGCCCTGCTCGTCATATCTCTTAACATCAGCGGTTTTATGGGCTCACGTCCCGAAATCGTTTTTTCGTGCATAGATTATTTTTCGTATCTATAGATTTGACGAAATAGTGGTATCCGAACGAACTTTACATCCTTTGACCGTACGTCTGTCTGCCCGTCAAAGCGTTTTGACGTACAGTCAGAGACAATCGATGTACACTCAGAATCGCCACCAAGAAATCTTGACGGCATTTCGCGGCGGAAGACTGCCTTCAGGAAACCATCAGAAAGCCGACAAGTGGAGTCTGACTGGAGTTTGACTGTCGGTCAGAGTAACTTGTTGGCCAATCAGACATGCTTGAAGTACAGTCAGGCACAGTCAGCGGTCCACTAGAAAACATTGACTGCCAAACAGGGTTACATTGATGGATTTTTCCTTCGGGCTGTATCGCCCACCACAAACATGAATATGGTTAAAAGCTGAAATTTTTAACCTGAATATATCAACAAATAAAAACCCTGCTTCCGCTTGTTCTTTTTCTGGTGCCCCTCTATCATGGCATACAAACTGGTATGTTGCGTATTGATGGGACAGAAAAAAAAGAAAAAAAAATCTCTGCTTGATTTAACTAAATATGGGAATTAGCAAAATACAAATGTAACGTATATGTAACGATACGTTCCATTTTTACACTGTAACGGGAACGAGTTCCTTTTCACAGGTGGAACTTGTAACGGGAACGCGTTCCAAAAATCAGCAGAACCCATCCTTTGGGAATGATTATCTACGTTAATGCGAATAGCATCAAACGGTGCGGAGTTATGCGCGTTCGTCAGGTGGCCGGCACACTCTAGATACGCCAGCCCACTCTTGAGGCGATTCTAAATTTGTTGACACTTTCACAGCCCTGCGCACGATCTCCGCAGCCCAGCACGTGCGTTTGTGTCACTTAGGAAGGCGAGCAAAGCACGCGCCATACGCACAAACACTCAAAATGGTACCGACCAGACTTTCTGGCGTCTCAGCTAGTCTCAACCAACGGTACTCTAAACGGTTGTTTATATCTTTACCATAGGACGCGCCTTACAGCGCTGTCACAGCTGCTGGTAGCGCGCGCGTTCCATGCACGAGGGCTCATTCCGCTCTCGTGAGGGTGAGCACGGCTGCTACATCACCCTCTCCCGAGCGCGGGAGAGGGTGAGCTAGGGGCAGTGCTAAGCCTCACGAGAGCGGAATGAGCCCTCGTGCATGGAACGCGCGCGATGGTAAAGATATAAACAGGTGCTTAGAGTGCCTCGAATGACTGCCTTCATAGCTCTGTGGTTAGCGCGTCTGCCTGCTGATCAAAGGGTCAACGGTTCGAACCCCGCCGGCGCCGGTCTTTTTTATTTATTTATCGACCCGCGGCGTAAGAGGTTAGATAGCCAGATAGATATGATAGATAGATAGATAGATAGATACATAGACGAAAAGTGCGTGAAGTATCCAAAGAATGCTATTCGCATTAAAATCACAAGGAACGAGGAACGAGATTTCGTTCCTTTTTTGAGGAACGTGTACAACACTGGCTGAAACCCTCTATCAGAGAGACATGACGCTTCCTTGATCCGCCACCGCGCTAGCGTTAGACCCCAAGGCACGCTCTTCAGCGCGAGCACTGCGAGATACCATGAATCCCAGGGAGCGCGGAATGCCAAAACCCTCAATTATTCTGAGCAGAAAATAATCTCACGCGTCTTTAATATCGCAAAATAATTTTGTTTTTAATTCTTCGATTAGCTCCTCCTGCAGCTTCCCCTTTAGCTTCCCACGCAGCAGCTGGGGACGTGTTTTACCAGCGTAATTTCTGGACAGCTGAAATGTTTTTTGTTAATTTTGATTTACTAATTATAAATAGCCTAGGTTCCGCGGTAAGCACAAGGAACAAGTGTTGCTAAGGTAGCTGTAGTTGCGTCGCCTGGCAGGCGGCGCGATTTTAGGCGATTTTTATGTCGTGCTCACGTAAATTCACGTAGAATCTAGGCTGACAAGCACATACACGCTGCATAATTATTCCCAAACCAAGCTAGCGTTCTATTTGAAAGGATAAAATTATTATAATTCTTCACCGCTAAGGCAAGACAAAACCTATTGAAGCAATAAACTGCAAAAACAAACTATTTCACAGCGTTGAGTTATTTATTGGTTTTATTGATTTTCGGGATTTGTACCGCTGGTTTTTTATTTTCGAGTTGCCAACATTGATGCGGATCATCGAGGTGCGGTCAATGAGAGCAGTATATCATTCAAATACAATCATGAATATTCATGAATTTATTTTGTGTGGGATCAATTCACTGCTAAAATGCAGCGTATAATTATATAATCAGAAATACCACGTGCAAACGCTCACAGCTTGTTTCACGCGCTAGAAGCACGCACATGGTACGCTGATTAAGACTGAAACAGCGCCACCTTTTACACTAGCGTTGGGTGCATCGAAAGCTGAAGCTTGTACACATACACTGCTCAGTAACGTTACTGCTCAGGCCCTTATGTTTAAAAAAGCCTCTGACACGCCAAAAAAAATATTTTTTTTATGCTAGTCGTTGAAACGGCATATCAGGACATTACAAAAAAATTGTTTCACTATAGAGTTACGTAGTTTTTTTTATAAAAATAGAAATACGAGGCCCAATTCAAAGTTCCCGCCGTGCACTGTGACGTAACAGTGTACCGCAAGGTGTCGGGGCGGTCAGAAGGAGGCATCGCCGGAAGTCACGTGAGTTGTGTCCCTCCTCGTGCTTACCGCGAGCGCGTGTAATATTTTTTAAATGTTTTTGTTATTCTCCGCACCTCCACGAGCGATCCAAGCAGACAAGGTTTCTTTTATTTGATTTTCATCGCTTAATGTTGCTATAAAGGTAGAAGAAGAGGAGTCAGTGAATTGACGTGATTAACTACAATGCCTAGAAGGTGCTGTGTGAGGGACTGTCCCGGTATTTCAGCAACTGAAGAAGAGATCACACTGCATGCATTTCCGAGAGACATACATCGGCCGCATGTGCACCTAGTACACAAGTTCTACTCATGTTTTAGACAAAATACGTACTTTGTGCTCGACGCTTACTTGTACTTAGTACACAAACCAGTTCGTATTCTTTAGATGGCAGGCATCTTTAGCCTGGAGAGCATCCGATGATTCAACGACCTCGGTGTCTGAACCTTCAGCAATGTGATCGAGCGTGTCGTATGATAGTGTCGTATGATAATGTCGTCATGAGATAGTGTCGTATGAGCGTGTCGTATGATACTTCTGCGAGCGTTCTAATTTTTTTTTCAAAACTTGATAGCCTGTTTTGCGCCCAGTATAGCCCCGTTTATAATCGGACTGACGGCATGCACTTGTACACTGGCTTGTACTCGCAACGCTTTCATCATTGACCTCCATCACGTCGATCCACTTACTCTTCGTCCTCAAATTTTAGAGCACGCAAACTAACCAACGGTGCAGCGATAAACAGCTATACTTCGTTTCAGCTTACGTCCAGACGCAGCCAATGCTACAAGCGCGAGCGTGTGGCCCTGAGCAGTGCTTGCACTGCACGAGCGCGCGTGCTTGACAGGGACGCTGAAAGCTAGGAGCTCGCGCTTGTAGCATTGGCTGCGTCTGGACGTAAGCTGAAACGAAGTATAGTGGAACTGAAACTTCGTTTTCTACAGTCGCTCGTACGAAGAGCAGAATAATAAGAAAAAATCTTAAGGCCGGTTCAGACACTTGCGTTTGACTGCGTTTGACTGCGTTGCGTCGAGTACGGAAAGTGAGTCACCGGCACATCTGTGCTTCGTATGAAGCGTGGAATCCAATTCAAGGTATCATCTTGGCACGCGATATAAGCAGCAGGGATGTCCTGGTTTCTCGCTGCCGCAACGCAGTCAAACGCAGTCAAACGCAACTGTCTGAACCAGGCTTTAAGGCCGGTTCAGACACTTGCGTTTGAGTGCGTTTGACTGCGTTGCGTCGAGAACCGAAAGCGAGTCACCGGCACATCTGTGCTTCGTATGAAGCGTGGAATCCAATTCAAGGAATCATCTTGGCACGCGATATAAGCAGCTGGAATGTCCTGGTTTCTCGCTGCCGCAACGCAGTCAAACGCAGTCAAACGCAACTGTGTGAACCGGGCTTTAGTCGCCGTCGCGGAGAGCACGAGGAGTGAAACTCACGTGATTTCCGGTGAACCCACTTTTAGTGACGTAGGTCGATGCCAGAGATGGCAGTAATGACATTACTGTATTAAAATTACAGTAATTAAATTACTTTTTGGAGTAATGAGTAATGTAATGAATTACTTCTCTAGACTAGTAATTTAGTAATGTAATGAATTACTTTCAGGCAGTAATTTCGACAAAATTAATCATTACTTTTGAAATTACTTTTGTCCTTAATTAGAACATTCGCTTCCAAGCTTTAAAAGGAGAAACATTAGTTTGCATGGTGAAATGTGAAAGAGCATCAGAGGAAATAATCGACGGCCACCTGAACGCAAAACCTCGTACGAAGAGCTAAACAGGCGCACAAAGGAGGGCTGGAATGGCGAAGGAAAAAAGCTTCCGTGTAAACATCCTTACGAACTCCAGGCACGACAGATTCACGGCGTCGCGTCATCACGACGATACTATACTTTGTTCATCCCTAAGCTGACAGTGCGGTGGGAGCTGCAAGCCAAACAGAACCAATCAAACACTTCCTAATAATCACCTGACCAGTCCTTTCTTTCTGTGAGTGGGCATGAACGAGAGCGTGGTTACGTGGGAAAAGATAGACGTGTGACTGTTCCAACGAGCACGTAGCTTCCACCGCACTGTTAGCTTAGGGTGGACGGCTTATAGGCTACAAGGCGAAGGACACGTCACCATTGAGGTCAACACATTTTAAAACCTAAGAGGATAAAACAAACAGATCCCCAGCCTTCTTGCTCTTTCGTCAAGCAAAGTCAAACCTTAAGGATCGGCAATTGTGAACAACAAACTACCGGGATAAATAGTTAATTCGAAATGCCTTGTCAAAGCCCCAGAACGTTTCGTGCGTCCTCGAGCAAAGTAGGCGCAGGTCGCGCTATGCCTCGTGTCCCTCCCTTGTGAAGCTCATTCGGGAATAAGCCTACAAGGAGATACCACCCCCGTTTGTTGGGAAGTACACAATTTAGGAAGCTCGCGCAATTCCTCAACTGGCGACGCTTCTGCTGAGCAATTACCGAGGCCCTTTGTGGAACAATGCGCAAAAACTTGGGCTCTTCGGGTGTTAGGGAAAAATGCTCCTTGAAAGGAATGACCGAGAATAGGTCAACTATACTCGGCGACAACTCTTCTTGGCAATGCAGTGGAAGGTCCAGGCACGCGTTCTTTCTCCCATTTTGAGCGCTGAAAAAAGATGTGCGCGGGCTCTCCTCCTCTCCCCTGAAATGCCAGGAAAAGTTGTGGCCGAGCATAGTAAGTGCTTTTGGGAGAATAGACTTAGATTGCATGGGGTAGAAGGGAAACGTTTCACGTGACGACTCATTGTAAGAACGAGCTGCCATTGCCCGACTTAGCAAACTGACACGGACTACAACTTGTAAATCAGAAAGACGGAAACATATCACCATTTTAGTAAGAACCTTCTCTGTTGAATGAACAGCGAAACCGGTGAGTCGACTGTCTTTCTGAGTCACATCTAAAGAAGAAGCTATTCATCATGTTTAACACTTATGTCGTGTGCACCAGCAAAACCACTGTTCAGTATGGTTCACTTTGAGGCGCATAAGATTGTTGCAGTGAAAACAGGAAGATCTGAGTTTTGGTGCATATGGACCGACTCAGCTCTTTGACGTCACATCACTGCGATGGCGTTGCTGTCGGCACTGCGCATGCGCAGCGCCTAGCTTCTACCGGATCTGGTTCCTGCACACGCGCTGTGTGGGCAAACGAGGGCTTGTTTTGTAAACACTGTGTTGGTGTATACTGTAAATAAAATGAGCACGAATTACTGCCTCAAGTTATTAAAAAGTAATGTCAAAGTAATTTCAAAGTAATTTCATTACTGTTGGAAGTAATTGTAATGTAATGTCATTACCTTTACACTGCGGTAATTTGTAATGTAATGTAATTACATTTTTGCAGTTTTCAGAAAAGTAATTAGTAATGTAATTTAATTATTTTTTGAAAGTAATTTTGCCATCTCTGGCTCGATGCCTCTCTTCTGACCGCCCCGACACCTTGCGGTACACTGTTACGTCACAGTGCAAGGCGGGAACTTTGAATTGGGCCTCGCATTTCTATTTTTTATAAAAAAACTACGCAACTCTATAGTTCAACATTTTTTTGTAATGTCCTGATATGCCTATTCAACGCCTAGCATGAAAACAAAATTTTTTGGCGTGTCAGAGTTTTTTTAAAGGTTCATAATAATTTATTACCCTCAGATTTAGTGTAAGTTGTCTCCTGATTGCTTAAAACAAAAAATTGCGGTGGCCTAGCTCGGCTATGCCAGGATATACGCAGCATGAGCTTATGCGCACAAAATGAGAGGCGCTATCAAGCGGCTCCGGTGCAGCGTCAGACTTGGCTACTGCGCAACGGAGGCGGACAGCTGGGCACGCGGCGGCGCCAGTGCGTCTGCCGTGGCTATGACATCACTCCTTTGGAATGTGCAGACCGGTGCACGGCTCACGTCACTGCTCCTCGCGCATGCGCAGACCGGCGAGGCGCGAGCGGTGGCGGGGTAGCGCGCGGCGGCGGCGTCTCCGGCGCGCCAGCTGTGCGCCGTGTGACGTCACTGCTCCTCGAGCTTGCGCAGCACGGAGCACGGCTCATTATCCGAGCCACGCGAAACTGCTCAACCTCGGCCAGTGTAGCTCACGCTACAAAAGAAGGAAACATTTTAACTCTGGGTTGATAGAAGAACTCCACCTGCTGACAGCTACCAATCATCGCGGCGCCGATTATGAGTGTTCACTGCACGCCAACGGTCGCGTGCTTAGAACGAGTTTTACCCACGTGATTTCATAGAATCGCAATTGTTCTTGATAAAGAACATTGTTTACTCACGCAAGCGGCCACAAGTGAAGGTTAGAATATTTTGTATTGATTGTGGCACATGTGGCAAGTAGCATAGGCTTTTTTTTTTTTTTACAATCCGCGAAATAGGATGTTGCTGGGTTACCTTGGTCTCTAATGGATGTAGCACACAAGAGTACGAGCTGAATCGCATTGGGAAACAAAGACAATAATGATAAACAAATGTGTAATCACGTGAAAACTGAGGACATTGTACATATGCAGAAGGTAAGTGTTGTTTCACTAAATACACTACCAGTAAAGTATTTGGATTTATCGTGCGAGCGAAGCGGAACGTACAATCGGGAGAATGCTGCCCTGAACTACTCTTCTAGTGAACAAGCGCAAAGCATGGAGCTCGCTTTTATAGCTTTTGGTCCGCTCAAATTTTTTAAAACAGAATTATAATAATTTTTATTGCTTCATGTCATTTTATAAAGTGCCCCATGTTTTGTTTCTTTAATGTGTCTTTTGCGTTAACGTGCCATTTTATTAGTTATATAATATTGTTTTCCAGAAGTACGACAACTATAGTCTGTTTCATCATAAGTGTCGCATAATCAAAGACGTAGACAAAAAAAAAAGAAGAATGCGAGCACACATTAAAACTGCAATGTAACGGCGCAGTCTAAATTAGTCGTTAATTTTTTAGAGAACAGAAGTTTTCTTAGGGCGACATTGTTACCCGTTGTAGATAATAAAAAATGCAGTACAACTGTTAGCTCGGGGTCTTTAGCGTGCACTACGCAGTATATGTGATACACGATCGCACGACGGCAAAATGCAGATGGGCGAGAGAAGCTAAAGCCCCTTGATAAAGGCGTTTTTTACAAGTACCACAAACCATTGTTGTGGAAATGCGCAAAACACGTGCCAAGAGCGGGTGCTCCGCCTCCATTCGCTTTCAAGGAGCCAGTCATTTTAGTGCTGCGCCGCCATTTGTCTCCAAGGGCCGCTCGAGAAACGGGTTTCGTGCACTGGCACATTTGACGTTACTTGAACGACCAACGCAAACACATCGAGGGGCTTTAATCCCTACAGGTTCTGCAGCGTGAGCTTTCAACGGAGCTCGCACTCGGGCATTTCTCCCCGTGCTCTGATCTGCGGTGCCACAACACACACGGCCAACGATCCTCCACTGCACTTGGTTTAGCCTGTGAGCTAAACCAAATGAGCTACGCATAGAGTATCTGCATTCTTTTCCCAATATTGTTGAGGGCGCCGCCATTTTCGTGCTTGTGCAGAGCAAACGCAACTGCCGATCGTCATGATTCAAAAGTGAGAGAGACTTCATCAGCATTAGTTTCGGTGTTAGGAAGCTCACGTAATATTGCTTTGCTTTGTCGCGAACTGTTCCAACATTTGTGGAGGACGGAAAAACGTTTCCTGTGATTTCAGATAAAGCTTCAGATAACTGACAACCATCATTTTAAACACCAAGATGTGTATGAAGCATAGCTTATTTAGGGGCTCTTGTTTAGCCCGGCTGCACAGGCACAGAGAGAAAACGAACTGCTGGACATCGCGTTCATCGCGCTACTTCGGTGGCTTCATGAGCCCGTAGAATTGGCTGTGCTCGGAGCTAAGGTAAAGCAAAGCAAATATTCAGATCTTCGAGTTTTACCAGCAAGACCAACAAAAATCACTTCACACGCCCCAATAGAAACAAATTGCGGGTTTATTTTGACTGACTGGAGATCGATTGACGTGCAACCGAAATCTCAGATCGGCCTCCGTCAAATTGCGGGCCGGTTTTTAAATCCAACCAATATGGATTCATACGCCAGCGCGTTGGCTCAGGGACACTGAGACATTTTAATATCATAGCGAGCCACCGAGGTAGTTTTCAAAACAAAATATAGTCGAACCATTCCGACAAGCATAGTTTGATTGCGAAAATGATTTTTGCAAGTGAGAAAAACATTCAAATATGTTCGCATCCATGGCGAAATTCCAAATAGCAGAATCTCTTTCATGGCGCCCATTTCATTTGGATAGAGTCACGCATGTAGTACCGACGCACAGTAGAACGCGCGAAAAAACAGCTGTGGTGCACGCGCAGCCTCGCGCTTGTTGTTCTAACATCGCCGGCTCGCTCACTGTGGGTATCCAGGCATCTGACACCCAGACCAACGAGCTTGA
>JAZHYW010002502.1:0-190380 GCA_037355805.1 Ixodes ricinus
AACAGCGGCAGGACGCTGAGCCAGCCTGGCCCGTGGTACGAAGTTCTCAAAGAAAGAAAAAGCCAGAAAACAGCGGATGAGAACCGCATAAAAGGAGACAGCAAGGCGAACAGCGGCCAGAATCTAAACGGAGAAGCGAGTGGGCTGACCAACCCAAAGATGCAACCGACCATCAACCAACTGCAGCAACAGCGACGCGGGGACGGAAGAACCCGCGGAGACAACAACACGCCACCAAGGAAACGCATGTTGCCACCATTACCAGAGGATGAATACAAGGTAGTGTACAGACCAAGAACGGGCCTCAAGCTTTCTACGTGGTCTGATAAAAGCCTCACGCAAGGCATCGCCACAGCAGGCGGTTTTCCATTCAAAGACTTCTACTCGAATGTGACGATCCAGACGCAATGGGCTCAGAACTTGATCATCGCAAGTACCGCGGACGAGGACTACGCCATGAAGCTGAGCATGATCACCCAGATACAGCTAGGCGCGGCCTTGTACGAACTCATGCCTTACCTAAAACCGCTCCCGGGCACCGTACGAGGAGTGGTGCACGGAATAGAAGCAGGAACAACAGAACAAGAACTTAAAGAACTCATCTCAGTCAACGGCTACAGCATTCTGCACGCAAGAATGCTCGGAAAATCCAGCTCGGCGCTACTCACGTTCGAGGGACCGCATGTGCCATTCTACGTGAAAGCGGGTAGCGTGTTCACCCGATGCCGGCCCCACCGCAGATCCGTGCAGTACTGCAGGGCCTGCGGGAATGTCGGCCACAGACAGGACGTCTGCCCCAACCCGGACGCAAACAGGTGCAACCGATGCGGAGCGGAAAATCCTCAAGACAATCATGAGTGTCAGCCTAAGTGCAAGCTGTGCTACCAACCCCACGAAACGGCAAGCAAGGAATGCCAGAAACGACTCAAACCAAGTCCCCCACCGTTACACGTGAGGGAAAGAAGCAAATCGCAAAGTAAACAAGCCGCTTGGACGGGAGTTGCAAACGACCGCCCCTCCGAGCAGCAGCAACGGACGCCATTGCCGCAGGACAGAATGGTGAGCTGGCCCCAGCTGGGGTCCCATTCTCCCAATGCTCCAGACCCCTTTCCCCCGCTGCCGGTCAAACAGCAGGATTCAAGTAACGCACATTTCGAGCAGACCATAGACACACTTAAGAAACAGAACGCGGAGCTAATCTGGCGCCTAGAAAACAACGAAAAAAAAGCGAAGGCTAGGGAACAGGCCCTAGAGCAGAAACTACAACAGTTTATAGAGCAGATGCAGAAACAGCAGCAACAAGTGCCGCAAACACCGCCGCGAGCTCCGACCCCTCTGCCGGAGGACCTCGAACACAAAATGGAATATCGCATGAACAAATTAGATGAGAGGATCGATCAGAAGATTGATCAGACAATGAGCCAGATGATGGAAGCAGTTGAACATAAAATGAACAAAATGATGGAAACCGTGAATAAGGTCTTTGAAAACGTTAATCCAACCATCATCCAAATGAGTACGACCCTCAACGCCAAGATTGATCGAATGGGGGACACCCTTAATGCCCAGATGAGCAAGATGGGTGATGAGCTCAACCAACGTATTTCCGACCTTGAGAAGGAAAGGGAACAAGCCCGAAAGAAGCCGAAAACGTCGCCAGGAGGGGATGCGCTGACAGAAGAAGCCATCAGAACCCACAATGGAGAGTAAAGAGACGGGAAAGAAAGACGCGGCCCAAATCCTCAAAATCTGGCAGTGGAATTGCCGATCGATCAACCGGAAAAGACAAAATCTACTACAATTTATCAACCTTCATCAACCGGATATCATCGCGCTACAAGAAACAGAAACAGACACCATCAAGATACGAGGCTACGAGACACACATAGCCGAAGGAAGAAACCGGACAGCCATCCTCACCAAGAAACAGCACACGACACAACAACACCAAATCAGCCACAGAATTGAGCACACTTTGATAGAGATGATACCGCAAAAGAAGACAGTACAGAGTCTCTTTATCCTGAATGTTTATAGCCCGCCCTCGGACAACCTAAGGGACTTGGACAAGTTTCTGAGGGAGGTGAAGAAAGTTACCAAAGGGCAGAAGTTACTCGTAGTTGGGGACTTCAACGCACCGCATGTAGCGTGGGGATACCACAAAACCAACAAGAAGGGCACGGATGTGCACAACGCGGCTCAGCACCACCAACTGACGCTGTGGAACGACCCTCAGTGTCCAACCAGGATTGGAAACAGCATCTCCAGGGACACAAGCCCCGACTTAACCTTCTCGAAGGGCATACGGCAAGTCGAATGGACGAGGCTGGAAGAAACCCTGGGAAGCGATCACTATATAATTCAAACCGAACTCCGACACAACAAGACCCCCTTGAGAACGGGACAAGCGAAGATCACAGACTGGACCGCGTTCCGAAAGGTGGAACACCCAGCGGACATGGACGATATTGAAGAATGGACCAGGCAAGTGATGGAAGAGGTAACCAAGCACACCAAGACGATACAACTCACTTCGGATAACCCCGAAGTTGACCCGCACTTACTCCACCTCTGGGAGGCCCGCCAGGGCCTCCTAAAAAGATGGAAGAAACAAAAGAGAAACCGCAAGCTCAAGATCCGCATTGCCCTGTTGACCAGGCAAGCTGAGGAGTATGCAGAGAAACTCGGAATACAAAACTGGAATCAGTTATGCGACCGGCTACAGGGTACCCTGAGCAATCGCAAAACATGGGCAATACTTAAGTCGCTGCTGGCAAAGACGGAGTCAAAGAACGTCACGGGCCAACATATTCAACGCCTCATCCACAACTATCAGGGTTCAGAGGAAGACGTTCTCGAAGCCATCACTGAAAAATACATTGGCAACCAACAACAACAACAGACGAGGACGACCACTCACCTGGAGTACGAGGGCAAATCCAACCCAGAATTGGACCAACCCTTCAGCAGGGCAGAGATAGTGGCGGCGCTCAGGAACTTGACGAGAAACACGACCCCAGGAAGGGACAGAGTTAACAACAAGACGCTCCGTAACCTGGACGACAGAGCCACGGAGTGTCTCCTTAAGCACATCAATGAGAGCTGGGAGACCGGGAAGATACCGGCATGCTGGAAACACGCGGATGTGACAATGATCCCGAAACCGGGCAAACCGATCACTGTGCAGAACCTGCGACCAATATCCCTCACATCGTGCGTGGGGAAGCTATTCGAGCACATGGTACACAACAGACTATCCCCGTATCTTGAGGAAAACGAATTCCTCCCTAACACGATGTTTGGATTCAGACCTCTTCTATCGACCCAAGACATTCTTCTTCAACTCAAAGAGGATGTAATAGACAACCTCAGCACGCAGCGAAAGAGCGCAATTCTAGCACTGGACGTCAAGGGGGCGTTCGACAACATCTCCCACAGAGCGGTGCTAGACAGCTTACAGAAGACAAACTGCGGCCAAAAGACATATAATTTCGTCCGTGACTTTCTCACAGACCGGACAGCGACCATAGGCCTCGGAAACCTAAGGACCGAACAGATCAAGGCGCCACAAAAGGGAACCCCTCAGGGATCGGTGATCTCACCGTTGCTCTTCAATATTGCAATGAGGGGTCTACCGCTCCTTCTAAAAGACATCAAAGGTCTCAGCCATGCAATCTACGCGGACGACCTTACCATATGGACGACGTCGGGATCGGCAGGAATGCAGCAAGACGCTCTGCAAGAAGCGGTGAACAGGACCGAGAGATATCTGAACGAGTGTGGTCTCTCGTGCGCCCCGGATAAATCGCAACTTTTGGTGCTTAGAAAGAGGACTAGAGGTCGTCCTCCACCGGAAACACCAGACCCCGTTCTAACTCTGCATGAAGATAACATCCCACAAGTCGACGTGCTCCGTGTCCTGGGACTACTATTTCAGAAGGATGGTGCAGGGATCGCCACAGTGCAGAAACTCCAAGAAACAGTCACACAAGTTACGCACCTGGTGAAACGGGTAACAAACAGAAACCACGGCCTCAAGGAGCAAGACACTTTGAGAATCATTCAAGCACTAGTCATCAGCAGAATAACGTACGGGACCCCGTATCTGGGACTTAAAAACAGCGAGCGCGAGAAGATTAACACACTCATTCGCAAGACGTACAAACTGGCCTTGGGGCTTTCCCCAACAACCTCCACAGAGAAACTACTCCGACTGGGTATACATAACACATGGGAAGAGCTGGCAGAAGCACACAAGGTGAGCCAGGTTGAAAGACTTAAGCTCACCAAGACGGGCAGGGACACCTTAAGAAGACTGGGCTACGCAATCGAAGACGAGTCGAGAAGTAAACAAAGGATTCCATTACAACTAAGAGACAAGATCACAGTTGCATCCATTCCTCGCAACATGCATCCAGAACACAACAAAGAACGACGAATGGCAAGAGTGAGAGCACTGAGAAAGACCTACGAGAGAGACGATGACCGCGTGCGCTACACAGACGCAGCGAAATACAAAGGAAAGAAAGCACACGCGATTAGCGTGGTAAACAACAAGGGAGAAGAAATCGCGGCGGCCTCCGTGAGGACCGCAGACACGGACTCGGCAGAGGAGACGGCAATCGCTCTTGCGGCGACGACAGGCAAGGAACTCCTCACGGTCATAACAGACTCACAAGCCGCCTGCAGAAATTACCAACTAGGCCGAATATCCCGATTGGCCCTCGAAACGTTAGCAAAAATCAAAGATCCCCCCGAAATAGACATAGTCTGGACCCCAGGACACGAAACCCTAGCGGGTAATCTAGCGGCGCATGCCGCTGCCCGAGAACACTCTCTCCGGGCTACCTCGCTGAGCGACCGTGCTCCAGCGGATACAGACGAGGGCGTTCCAAAAAGATACACCGACATTCTAGCGCATTACAGACTAGGGAGGAGAACCTACCCTCCCCCACACCCCACAATATCCAGAGAGGACGCCGTGACACTTAGACAGCTACAAACTAACACTTTCCCGCACGGCACATTATTTCACGCAATGTACCCAACTCAATATGACTACGACTGTAAAAACTGTCGCGTGCCTAACACTCTCTACCATATGGTATGGGAGTGCAAGCACAACACTTCCGTACCCCCCATTTGCCGACCAACCGCGGAGCAGTGGGAGGACCAGCTGACCAGCTCAAAACCTGAGGACCAGTCCCAACTGGTGAACAGGGCCAGACTGGCAGCGCGGGACCATGGCATCCTGGACTGAGGCAGCCACCCACCTGGGGACGACCCACAAGCTTTCGTCTGCTCAAGTTAAATAAAGTTTATTCCTCCTCCTCAGCCTCATTCAGAAACAAAAAAAATACCTGCGCCGCGGCACGGGACTCCTTCAAGGTCATTCCAGATATTTTTACTTCGCAGTAGCATCACGAAATGGATTATCAGGACCTGGCGGCGGCGCCGCTTTCGCCGCTCTATCCCGGCTACCGCAGGCCCCTCCCACAGACCAAACCCTCTCTATACACCATTTCAATATTTATAAATCCTCAGCGCAGCGTGCGATCTCCACAGCCCTGCACGGCATGTTCGTCGCTTTGGAAAGCGAGCAAATCACGCGCCGTCCGCACGAACACTGAAAATGGAACCGGCCAGGAGCCCTTTATTAGAAAAGCCTACAGACGATTGCAAGCGAGGCGACTGGCTGCCGCCTCTCCGCACGTGCGGTAAAACCCATGCGATTTCAAGCTTGTCAAAGTCAAAGCTATCTTGACGCGCACGCCGCACGTGCTTGCACGCATGGGGCACCAGTCGGGACCATGCTTGCAATTATCTATATACGACTCTCGTGACCGGGCGCGTTTTAACCTAATTGCGACAATAATTTACATTTCAGTGAAAATGGTACCATGGTGCATTCCGAATCGAGGGGCTTGCTCAGTTTTATGAACTTTATCCAAATCATGAAGCAATGCCGCTTCAGGTATTCCTGGTTTGCTCAGTTGAATTGCACTGTCTCGCTTCCTGCGCATTCTGTCCTGTGGTCCAAACATGGTTGCGCCTTCTTTCAACACGGATAACAAAAAGGAAGACGACAAAAAGAAGCAGCAGTATTGCTCCGTACATCCTGTACAGGTCGTCGTAGCTTCCTCCGATGTCTCTAAAGAATCCTGGAGGACAATAACCAACAAAATACAATCAGTCGCTTTTTCTTCACTTCATCCTCATATACGGGCAGCAACTAAGGGAGAGAAGGAGACGAGAGCGCACGGGACTTGAGCACACCATGCTCTGATTGAAGTGATTAGTGTTCAGATGCAAGGCTAGCTGGCTGCCTTTGTCTCCACCGCACTGTTCGAACGCCAAACGCCGGACGCCGGAGTTCTGCGTTCTATATAACGGATCTGACGACTGCAGTGGTGACAAAGGCAGCTATGCGGAGCGCAAGTTCGTCAGCATCTTGCGCAGGGGTTGCGATGGCGTCAAAAACTCTGAGCTCTGATCGACTCGAATGAAAAGTTTAGTGCGTAGAGCTCGATTCTAGCTGCTTTGATGTCTAACCACTGTCCTTCCAATCAGAACAAATCAGAGCTCGGCATTCTGTCGTCCCCGCGCGCTGTAGTCTCCTCCTCTCCCGCACTTTCTGCCCGCATAGTCACTGACAGCTGGTGAAACGCAGGGCGTAGCGAGTTCAAACCCCACGCCTCTATACTTCTTCGCACTGCAGCAACGAGTTGGAGTGAGCTTACAGCAGTAAACCGGTGAACCCACGCCCTGCAGCGAAAACTGCGCTTCCCCCCCCCCCCACCCACTCTCCCTGCCTCCCGCACAGACACACACTCGCCGACCATCGCCATCTTGCCCCTTTGCCAGATTAGTGGTCACGGGACGTCAAGCTGGCTGCGCCCATAGATGGGCCGAGCGCGGCGGTGCGCGTCGCGTTCAACCGCCACGATCGTGCTGGGAGCATGGTTAATGGTAAACCGCGGCGTGTTACATATGCGTCACACATGTCACAGGACTTGTTGTGCACGTATCGCACGAGATATTAACAAATTTTGACACCAATAGGGTAGAATCGGCTGTATCATTGTGCGCTATGGCAGTGCTTGAACATCGCGGGGATAACGTTCGCGTGACATGCTTACATTTTCGTTCCTCTTGAGCGTAAGAATGTTCAGGGCTCATAAAAAAGAAAAGTTACGCGACGCTTAGGGAGTGTCTGCGAGTGAAAGTCAAGAAGACATGCGTGAGGCCTTTCGGTGGTTTTGCCTGGCTGTGACACAAGGCTCGAAGGTACTTCGTTGGCAACGTGTCTTTAGAATTCATGTAGGGAGTTGTCGTATAGCGGGCTCAAGACCTTGATAGTGCTATCGAGGCCTTGATGTGAAGAGACCATACGGTTATCGTGCCCACAAGGAGTGTATCTGTGAAGAGGTCGCTGACGTCCCATCGGGTGCATATATGGAGAGAGAAAAATGAATGATTTTCGCTGCGTTTGATACGTTTCTCTCTGTTGTCTCTCCTTGGACTTGAAAGTTTCTTAAAGTTTCCGCACAACGGTTTCAGGTTACATTATCACGAGCTCGCCGGCACACTAACTGTTTTTTTTCGTGCAATTTTTATGTCGGGACAAGCAATTTAAGTTGGGAGCTGCTTCCCAAAAGTAAGTGTACCATTACACAAACAAACAAACAACAAAAACAACAACAACAACAACAACAACAACAACAACAACAACATTTTCACCGAGGTTAATGTTGTAAAATTGGGTTGTGGGGATATTTATACAGCGTGTAGTTGGTCAGCCATTTAAAGTTGCGACGCGTCACTCGCTGTAGATGAGCAATTTAGCCAGTGCGGTACAACCGCTAGCCTGGGTCTTTAACGTGCACCACGCAGTAGTGGTACACGACCGCACGCCGGTACGAAGCTCATCCAGATCGAAACGGGCACGGGTAAGGCTGTAGCATCGAACCTAAGCAATTTTGTGAGATTCCCGTCTTTCGGAAGGCGATGGAGGAGAGACACACCTGTCCCATCGCGTACATCTTCTCGATACTGTCGCCTTCGACTTTCTTTCTCTCTCTCTCTCTCCGCGCTGAGAAAATTCACAAGATAATAAATTAGGCAGGATAATTGTCCATACGCTGCACCCACGGCTTCTTTTAATTTTCGTTTACCGACGCAAATGTGACGTTAAAAAATTATTTTTGGGTCAAAAAGAGTTTGTCACATGGGTGGATTTAGGCTATTTTTTAGCGCAATGTCCTCTTACGATAGTAAGTAGGATGAACGTTCCACCACAGTAGTGGGTTCAAATAGAGAGAATTAAAATTTCGTAATGAAAACAGGAAAAATAAACCTGCTTGCTTGTTGGTGTGTGTGTTGCGCTTTCTACATTTCAATTGAGAAGAGACAACTACACAAGCAAACTTTCTTTAAAACTGAGCACAATCTAACAGCTTCTGAGCCAATTATTGTTTGGGCAAGTTCTCTGGTTCCTTGTTGGACACGAGGGCAGCGTCAGCGCTAGGTGTGAACTTGGCTCAGATTCTATCGAAACCGAGTACTGCGTCAGCGTTTAGTGAGGGCTCTTACCCCATCATAGATTACGTGTCCGAAAAATGATGACCGCGAATGTCGCTTTGGGGTCTTCAGGAGGGTCTATGAGGCGAGCAAGTAGTCAGCTTCTTGAGCGGGGGTTGCGGTGACATCAGAATGACGCCGAGTTCTGATTGGCCTTGATTGAAAGGATATTGGGTAGATCGCAATGCTAGATGTCTTAAGGTCTTCCCCCTATTTTTATTGAATTAGTCAATAAGAGCATTCGGAATGATCACACCTCCCGTGGAAGAAGCAGACGAACTTGCGTTCCGCATTGATTTAGTGGTGGAAGAAGATGGAAAGTACTATTCCCTTTGCGTCATTCTTCTCATTCGAGACAACTTACCAATTATGGAGGGAGTAATGAATGTCAGAGGCAACAAGACCAATCCCACGACACCGTAACTTGTCGAGATCCATTCGATTCCAAGGTAATCCGCTATCAGGACGCTCTTCATGGAAGTCAGGAACCCTAAAGAAATATATACGCACAAACAGACGAGAAGGACGTGTGCATAGAGAATCGTGTATGACATCAATATCATCGAACCACCCCCTATTACGATGTTAATCATCACAAGAGTACTGCGCTGGATCAACTTTGCGTCGGCTAAAAGTGGAACGAGCAGTCGCCCGGCAATATTAGCACCTGATCCGTAGATGATCAGGAACTCTGCATCTGAAATCGACAGTCCTTTGTCTAACCCGTAGTCGACCATGGTAGATGCGAACACGGAGAATGTCATATCGCCTATCGCGGCGCACGAGAGGATCACATAGAACATAGGTTTGCGCAGTAGCTGCAACAGGGAAGGCAGGTTTCTCGAGCGGTCATGGTTGCCGCTTGTTGGAGAGCCTTTATGCTGATCCGGGTTCGCCAGTTGGCACTGAATCCCCCTGGTGCCTTCCAGGATTGGGTATCTTTCTTTTTTAACATAGTGCTTGAGACACATCCAGGGCGGTTCTTTCAACAAGAGACCGAATGCCGTGACGTGAGTGGTGATTCCCCCGTAGATGAGAAGTGCGCCACGAAATCCGTACACGTCTTGCAAGTAGGCGAGGAACTTTGGAAAGGCCAGACCAGAACACGACATTCCGGAATAGTAAATTCCTGAAGTTAAGGCTCTGTACCGGTCGAAGTACATATTGAGAAGGACACTCAATGTCATTATGCAAAGCCCGTAACCAAGACCTGGAACAACAAAGAAATACAAAGAAGAATATAATTTTTCTTTTTGAGATTTGACCAAATATTTTAGGCTACAAATTGTCGTTACAGCTCTTATAGAGTAATGTCCAGTAGGACCAAAACAGAGCTATGAAATATGTATAATTTTTAGATCTCAAGCTAATTGCCCTCTCCCAAATTGTTGTACATAAGAGGTTCAAAAATTGAGTTTCTAAAAATATGTCTATGATCTACCGGTGAAATCAATTGGAAATCAATATGTTTGTTTTTCTTTCAAGATCTGTAGTTCTCCTCTCCAGTCCCACTGGGAAACACATTTTTCAAATGGTAATTGCCAGTTTGTAGGGACTGTAACTCTTAGAAAAAAGAGAATCAAAGTTCAATTTGGAATATAGATTTTGTCCTCATAATATCATCGTTTACAATCATGTCGTATTGGCATAGAACATTAAATTAAGGTGAGATAAAAAGGGAAGTTTCCAACAACTTTTCAAAAGCATCACTCAGGAAACTCCACATTTCTGATTTCTCGCCAAAAGATACTGTAAACGACTTATTTTTCGCGGGCTCAATATTTCGCGATTTAGGTCAAAGCTAGAGTTTTGGAATAATTCGCGAGTTCTAATTTTCGCGACGCAGTGGGATCTCAATATTGATTTCAATGTGTTTACATTTTACCGGAATTGTTCGCGGGACCTATTTTTCGCGAATTGCAGGTCATTTGCGAAATTAGCGAAAATTAGTTCTTTGCGAAAATTAGGTCGCTTACAGTATGTTATTTTTACATTCGCCATATAAAAGCAATATAAGAAAAAGAAAGCCGAGAAAATAAAATAATAGTAAAGATTGGCTGTCTTACCGTGAATGAAACCGAACGTGACTGTCATGTACGTCATGTTGGACACAAATGCCGATGCCAGAATTCCGGCCCACAAGAGGACTCCTCCCACGAAAAATATTTGAAACAATGTTAGGCGGTGCTGCAGCGCCGCTAAGAAAATACCTGCACAAAAATTGAGTTTGTTACTTCCTTCAATATAGCATAGATAGTATCAAAACCTTCGTCTTTTTTATTATTTCCGTGACTCCAACGCCTGACTGAAACACGAAAGGGAAACGTCTAAAAACGGAATCTTGTTTTATTATTTTTGGTAACCGAAACGAAACTGTTATCAGATTGGTCAATGAACCTAAGCCGGGAGCGAAACCGTAATAGATCGTTCCGTAACTGATATACTATAACGCGACACTGCACACAGGAGAACTTAGCAAATAAAGGTACGTCCATCCATTTGCGTTTCTTTGGTCAGAGTGTGCCGAGTGTGTTGGGATCTCCGGTAACTGCTGGCGCACTGACACAATTCGCCGGATTGACCTGAAATACATCTAAAGCTGTGGGCAACAAGACTGGTGGTTTTAACTGTATTTGCGAGATAAAATCAACGCACAATTCACGAGAAGTAATCGCTAATAACATTGTAGGTACTATTTCACGCCCACAGTACAATACTCATGAATGAAACATATAAACATGGATATGTAGGCGAACTGTTCCTGAACTACGTACGAGCGTACCAGCGGCTACAATACATGATAGCACGCTTGCCACCCTTGGCACGGTCAAAGAACGCAAATGTGTGAGCCAGCCTTAAAGGAATTTCATAGAACCTGAGACGTTTTCACTGACTCCCAAACGGTCATTCGACGCTTCAGAGCTGGTCGCATTTTATCACAAGCCTTTGACGCCCTCCCAATGAAAGGCCCCGCCCTCCCCAAGGGGGCTCTGGTCTGGATCCCAGGTCATGAATCCGTCGAAGGTAATCGCCACGCACACGCCGTTGCCCGAGCTTGCATCATCCGGGCACCCTAAGCGGACACTGACCAATTCACTGAAGATCCCTCGCCTCTCGCAATGACCTTCCCCGAGGTCCTGGCGTTTCAACGCGGCCAACGTTTCAAGTACCTACCACCTCACCATTCTCCAACCCGCGAGGAGGCCACGACCTGGCGTCAGATAGAGATGACAACATTCAAACATTTGCCACTCCTCCGTACATTCTGCCCCACCAAATATCCAGACACTTGTCCACACTGCGGCGAGTATCCATCCCTTTATCACGTCACATGTGCGTGTCTCTCCAATCCCTCGCTTCCCCTTCTCCTTCCCTTTCCTTCGAGACCTGAGAAGCTGCACTGCTCGAGCCTCTTTCCCAGATGACCAGCAAAAGCTGGTACAAAGGGCGAAGGCTGCGGCAGGGAGCACTGGAGCCCTGAGCTAAGGGCCTCACCTAGAACGGAAATCTCGTTTTCAATTAATAAAAGTTTAATCCTCCTCCTCTTCTCTGGGGGACGGTTGTCATGATACCTACTGGTAACTACAGTTATACAGGTTTTGAAGCACATGCGTCTAAATGGCGTTTCGCCGGAGTGGCTCCGAAGAACGCTGTTTAGAAACGACATTTGAAGCTCCCGTCATTTTAAGCACCATCTAGAGTCTAGATGGTGCATCAAACTGACAGGTGGCACGTTAAGGGAGAAGGTGGTGCTACTTCCCTCCACGGGAGTGCTACAACTGAGGTGAAATAATAACATTGGTATAAGTGGATGACGTCGCATTCGTTTCAGATTTTCACCGAAAACTGCAGGGTAGCCAAGGCGAGTATGAAGTTATTCTATGAAACTGTCTAGAAGCTCTGTACAGCGCACGACTTGAGCACAACCAGCAAGGAACTCTTACAAAAATTATCAATGAGTTTCAATTGAGCTTCTGATGTGTTGTTATAGAGTCAATTGAAACTTAATATGAACTCAACGTTTAATGAGTTTGATCATAAAAGCTCAATATATTTTCTGTTAAATTCATTCACTTGCAATGTACTTGAATTTAGTCATTTAGAAAAATCCATATCTATAATTTTGCATTTACACATTAGGAATGCAATTGAGTTTGGTCATTAAGAGCTTAAGATCCATTCCTTAGTTTTCACTCATTAAATTCGCCACTTAGTTTTATCAATAAAATCTCGTTATGTAATATTTCGAATTTGCTCATGAGATATGTAAATACGTTTTATCATTGGCTCCTCAATAAACGTTAATTCGAGCTCACTCGTTAGGCACGCATTTAAATTTTCTCACTCGACAAATATTTTGTTGTCTCCTCATTAGAAATTCAAAAGAGTTTTTATCCTTGAGTAGTTGACATCAGCTGGTTTGCACCCTGTGCAGTTTTTTAATGCGAATAGCATTCTTTGGATACTTCACGCACTTTTCGTCTATGTATCTATCTATCTATCTATCTATCTGGCTATCTAACCTCATACGCCGCGGGTCGATAAATAAATAAAAAAGACCGGCGCCGGCTGGGGATTCGAACCGTTGACCCTTTGATCAGCAGGCAGACGCGCTAACCTACAGAGCTATGAAGGCAGTCATTCACCGCACTCTAAACATTTGTTTATATCTTTACCATAGGACGCGCATTACAGCGCTGTCACAGCTACCGGTAGCGCGCGCGTTCCATGCACGAGGGCTGGCTCACCCTCTCCCGCGCTCACCCTCTCCCTCTAGCTCACCCTCTCCCGCGCTCGGGAGACCTCTATACTTCGTTTCAGCTTGGGTCCAGACGCAGCCGATGCTACGAGCGCGAGCGCGTGGCCCTGAACAGTGCTTGCATTGCACGAGCTCGCGTGCTTGCCAGGGACGCTGAAAGCCCGGAGCTCGCGCTTGTAGCATCGCCTGCGTCTGGACCCAAGCTGAAACGAAGTATAGCTCAGCCTCACGAGAGCGGAATGAGCCCTCGTGCATGGAACGCGCGCGCACCGGTAGCTGTGACAGCGCTGTAAGCTCGCCCTATGGTAAAGATATAAACAACCGTTTAGAGTACCGTTGGTTGAGACTAGGCTGAGACGCCAGAAAGTCTGGTCGGTACCATTTTGAGTGTTTGTGCGTGTGGCGCGTGGTTTGCTCGCCTTCCTAAGTGACACAAACGCACGTGCTGGGCTGCGGAGATCGTGCGCTAGGGCTGTGAAAGTGTCAACAAATTTAGAATCGCCTCAAGAGTGGGCTGGCGTATCTAGAGTGTGCCGGCCACCTGACGAACGCGCATAACTCCGCACCGTTTGATGCTATTCGCATTAACGTAGATAATCATTCCCAAAGGATGGGTTCTGCTGATTTTTTATTTACTGAAAAACCGGCATCTCCGTTATTGCAGGGGGTGGGTTAAATAATATTTTTATTAGGGTTATATGTGATCCAAAGATGCACTGCATTTCTACGAAGACTGTGATATAATATGAAAAGCACCACTGAGCACAAGAGAACATCTTAAAAATCTTCAGCCCGCTTGCGGCGCATCGTGTCTGCACGCCTAGCCTCCGTCTCCGCCTTCTTTGTTTCCGTCTCAACTGGCCGACCCCGTCGCCGAGCAGGACCAGACGTAGATGTGGCATCCGCATTCGTAGAAGACGACCACTCCGTGGAGCGCCCGGCACTGGTAGGCAGCATCGCAGTCATCGCACACGTGTTCTCTCCCGGCGGTCTAGCGGCATCCTCGCGGCGGGGTACGCATTCTCCACAGACGAACGATGACGGCTAGAGTTCCTGTATAGACTCCCTACGGGAGCCAGAGTTGCGCGTTCATCCCCGCAGCGCCGTCTTCCCTGCACGGCATGTTGATCCTGCTTCTCGCATGACTGAATTCGGCGAATAGCGGCGCTGCGCATTCGCGTCGAGCGGCGCGCTCAAAAGCAGGGGAACCTACGCCGGCACATGCAACGTCTACTTCGCTGCACGGCCTTTGATCCGGCTCCTCACGTGATCGGATCTCGGCGAAAAGCGGCGCGGCGGCACGAAGAAAACAGACGCGCAACTCTGGACACTAATGACGGCACGATCGCAGCGCCACTAAGCACACTCGGCGACGGACGGGAACTTTGCGCCCCTCCGCGACGGATGGAAACTGCACGCCCCTCCAGAGAGACGAGCCTAGGTCATGTGGCTGTGACGTCATTACCTTATCGACCAATCAGGATGTACGCGTCACGCCAGCGTTTCGTGGAAGGCTCTTTCAATATAACAACGCTTACACACCATCGAGGCCGGTTCGACACGAGCTCCTGAACACTATCGGGTTATTCGCGGCACGCCGGCTTTTTTGACACGCCACCGAGGCCAGCAAGCCTTTATTTTAGCTTTAAAAATAGCCTTCATGTCCGCCAAGCTCACCCTATTGGATGCGCCCCCTTGTTTTTATATCGGAGATAAGCTCTTCTCTTCTGCTTGATAATCTGCTTCACTTTTGTTGTAACCCAAGCCTTGTTCTCAGTATATGGGATTGAATTCCGGAAGGAATATATCCGTCAATTAAATCATGCATTTTAAATTTGAATATATTCCAAAGTGCATCAATGCTAATTTTATCAGACTGTTCGAAGAAAACATAAGAAAAAAATCAGCAAGTTCGATTCGTATCTCGTAATAGTTTCATCTATCGTAATAAAATACTTTTTTCTTCCCCTTCGGTTTATTTGTCTTTGGGGAATCCCATCAAGGACATATTTGAAAATAACCAGTAGTGCACTTATGTCACTCAAAATAAAATGTTTTCTCAGATTGTTATGCAGAAGAAATGGAATACGAAATTTTTGAAACATGTAGGAGTACATAACTTAAGAAACATGTTTTGACGATGTTGCGCATTTATTACTCCACAGAATAACAATTTACTTTCTGTGACCACTTTTTTATAGAAAGGCAGCTAACTTTCTTTTGACTTCCTTTTGAACATATCTCCGACTTACCCCTGAATTCATAGATGTGACTTCAACTGAAGCCGAACTTCAACTTGCTCAAGTCCGCCTCAACACCAAGTTCGACTTGAAAACGCCCAAGCTGGCTTTTACGTTTCATAGACGCTCAAGCGAACTTCCTTCGTCAAGTCCCGTTCAAGTCGCGAGCGCTCGCGCTGCTTCCCGCCTGGGAGCGAGAGTAGGTTGCAATTTTTCTCTTAAAAAGCGTTTCACACTTCAAAAGAAGTTGCTTCTTAAAATTTTCTTCCTAGCATGTCTTTACGAAACGCAAATCGTCAAAGATGCTGTTTCGCAGGTTTCGAAACTAATGTCGTACGCGTTTTCTAGACAAATACGCTTTTCCGTCTAGCAACGTTGGCTCATTTGAGCGATGGCTCCTGGCCTGTTTCTTTTCGTTTCGCTCGTTGGCGTCCCTCGCTTGTGGACATATTTGGCGTCATGTGAGTTTCGACGTCTCCTTCATTATGAAAACTCGGGAGAAGCTTGAACTAGGATTCACTGAAGACGAGAAACAAGTGCTTATCTGGCGTTCAACAAGCATGAAAAGGTATTCGAGTGAGTGCCCGACTCCGGTGCCGCGTCCTCACGCCTCAACGAGAAAGTTTAAAATCCTCATAGGATCTTCATACGATACTCTGATAACGAAAAAGCGCTTGGAACTCCCGATGCGGAAGGAAAGGGACTACAAATTGAAGCGGTGCTCAAAGCAGGTAAGTGTTCTACAACATTTCCTCATTGCAAACTGTGCGGCGTAGAACTCTCGGACATGTAAACTGTAACTATGCGGCCTGACCTAAGCGCTCTTTCGGCTGTTTTAAACGTTATTTTGTGATGCTTACATGTTTCTACAAAGGCTTGTTTTAATGGGCGCCCCTACATAAAGCGTTGGGCGCGGTGCCTGTGCTTTCGGTGATCGAAACCAGGAAGTAGCTACCGGGCATCATTGTTTTCGCAGCTATGTTTACCTTGTCGGACTTTCGCGGGCAAAAACTCAGGCCCAGAAGATGTTGTGCATGAGGCAGTGGAACTGTCACTGATGTTTGGTGCGCAGAGGCAGGGTTGTTAACCTTCTGTAATCAAGAAAGCTCTTTTTAAAATTTTAATTTTTCTAATTTCTATTTGATCATTTTGGCTGTTAATAGTCTCGACGCTGCCACTCTCTCATTTGTGACAGTCATGATTGAAGTCAAACCATTTTATATGATTTGCAGAAGTCTCCTCCCTAAAGATGAAGTCCAGGAGCAGGAGTAGCACCTTAGGAAATATTAGCTTTGTGGTCACATATTGTATATTTCATATAAGTGCCTTACATAAACTTTTCCTCTTTTTTTCTTTTTTTTTAGGAAGGGAACTACTTTTTCAGCCAGTGAATGCGGTCTGGGCTGGACATAATTTCCAGGCAAGTAAATCAGCATGGTCATGTTGTGGCAGAGAATCATATGTGCCCCCTGTCCACAGCGAGTCAGTAGTCTGCTGCTGCAGCCAATGGTGCACTGGTAGGAAGGGGAACCCTCTGTTGAGCAGGAGGAAGACGAAGTAACGAGGGACATGAGTAAAGCGCTCAAGCTGTTGAATGCAGCTGCATGCTGTGGTGTCGTAAAAGGGCACTTTAGGGCTTAGGCGACTTCCTGTTAAATGTCTATCGAGCATTACAGGTCGGTACCCATTGTCATCTCATAAATGAGTGACTATGATGCCTGGGAGCACCACATCAATGTCAGCAATGCTGCAAACGAGTGGACTCACTGCAGAAACATCTCTTCCCGCTGACGTGACTGCAGAAATTTGCTTTTATGGCCTACCGGCGTCTGGATGTGGAAGGCCGCTCATCGCTCTTCCGCCTCTGCGACTATGTCTCAGAGCTGCAGTTGCTTCACTAATTGAAAAGTTGTGGCTGCCCTAATTCTGCATGCGACACACTGTTCCAGAGACTGGTATGACATGTTTCAGTACGGCCAGACATTCTACCTGTTCATAAAAACATATGCCAGGCTGTTTCAAGACAACTGTGACACCCTGATCGTTTGTCGAGTTCAGCGACAACCATCGGTTTGTCGCTGTACTCTTCAGTGCCGTGTTTATTTGGCTGCTCAAACATCTTTGGCTACGGCAGTAAATGCTCGCACCACTGTAATTATTTAATAGGAAGTCATTTATGACCCGAGCCGTTTTTGTATGACCATGGCCCTCCTCTCGTGTCCTCATCACATTGTTTTTCTTCTGCGCCACGCATCCATGAAGCTTGTAACACACTAGTTTGCATTCGCAAGCTTACGACTCGCACAACGTCTAAGCTTGGAAATATATAAGCACCTTGGGAAGGCTGTTTAGTGACTATGAAGATTTGCATAAACTTGAAGACCTGATGACTGAATTAAGGTGGTTAGTTGGCCGAGTTGGTAATGATTGAACATGGTTAAATTTGTGCACAAATAGAAAGGAACAGAGGAGAGAGAAGAGACAAGCACAAACTCACAATTCAATGTATTGAAGGAAGAAAAAAGAACAGCCTGCAGTAACAGCTCGAGCCGAGGCCGGTGTGGCCTCGGCTCGAGCTGTACATCGAATTGTGAGTTTGTGCTTGTCTCTTCTCTCTCCTCTGTTCCTTTCTATTAATGCACAATTTTAAACTGATGACTGAAATGCACTCAGTGTGGGCCACTGGGAGATAATTTGTTCACCAGCACAGTTGTTTCCTAGATATAAGCACAAGCTTGCACTCCTTCCATTTTCCTCAACTGCCAAATGTATGTGCAGCATTTACTGTAGGCTATACAAGGTTGGTCAGAATGATTTTTTTATAATTTAGCATCTCACCTATCCGTAAACAAAACTTGGAGTCTTTCAGGGCCTCTAGATGTGCAGTGCCACCTCTAGAAAATTATTTTGTGTTTGCCCGTCAGAGCCGCATGTTGGGATAAGTATCTAAATAAGCAGCTCTGGTCTGTATATTTGTTTGTCAACAGCTTGAGCCATTCCCTTTTTGCAGGTTTTATGTCGGCAGTGTTTCATGATGACAAGACAAACAAGGAGGCTAATGCACAGGTTGCAGCCATTAAAATTCTTTTATTTCGGAAGTGCGACAGCAATATTGAGGCTCATGCATTTCTGAGGGTGCAGTGAGTAATGAAACGGAAACAGAGGAAGCAATACGTTCCACCATATTTTTAGCACAGGGTTCACATTAGTTCTAAACACAATCAAGAAAAGAAAACGGGTATTTTCACTGGGAAAGATACACACAGGACACAGCATTCACAAGACATGCCACTTAGAAATGCAAGAATCAAAGAGAAAATAACTTGTAAAATAATAAAAAAAGCATGATCCCATAATGAATTAGAAGATCACGAAAATGCAGACAAGACAAGGATGGAGGAAGGTACACACATGAAATGGATGGTCGCTTTGCATACCTTCCTTCATTTTTATCTTATTTCCACTGTTTTAGGTTTAGGTCATTATGCCCAAACCCAAGCAAAGCATAAATCACATCATATTTATTTTCAGTTTAGCCATAAACATCAGTTAGACAAAGCATTTCAGTTAGGGATTATAGGAATGATTGTGATTAATGAACTGTGGCTCACTATGTGCTCAAAAGTTTGAAAATGTGCACACCGTGCAACATACGTATTATCCCCATTTCATTGGTGCCACGAGGAAGGGGGGGGTCCTATACAGTACCACTCTGGCTTTAGTCTGCTTGTTTTTCTACCCCTTTCAGGTGGCAGTTGCACTGATCTTCTCAACATTGCCCCCTGGCTGGCATGACTCGCAGAGCAGCAAGGATGGCTCGTTCTCCCTAGGTTACGTGATGCTGTGCACGGAGTGATCATTTCAAGCACCCGATGAGTATGGTGCCTGGAGCGCGTCTTCGACTGGTGTGTTTAGCGTCCTTTGCTGCCCGTACATCAAAAGTGGTCCCGAAGAGGCAACAGATGACGTCATAGAAGCCGAAGTGTCATGCTGTTGCATGTCGCGATCCTGGCGGTTGGCCATTGAAACGTGAAAGAGCAGCTGCGAGTACCACGAGCGAACGCGAGTGTCGCTGTCGTCACGGCGTCCCAACCACCGGCTGCTGGAGCTTCAGTGAACTGTCGAACTGGAGAGCGACCTGCAGCAGAACAGGCGTCTGCCACATCAACCACCGCTGCTGGGACACCGCCATGATTGCGACCGGCGACAGCATGACACTTGTATGATGCACCGAGCAGAAATTGAGGGACCACTTTTTTGGACACTGTAGACACACCAGTCAGAGATGCATTCCAGGCACCATACCTATACAGTACCACTACGACTTCATTCTGCTTGTTTTTCCACCCCTTTCAGCTGGCAGTTGCACTGATCTTCTCAACATTGCCCCCTGGCTGGCATGACTGGCAGAGCAGCAAGGATGGCTCGTTCTCCCTAGGTTACGTGATGCTGTGCACGGAGTGATCATTTCAAGCACCCGATGAGTATGGTGCCAGGAGCGCGTCTTCGACTGGTGTGTTTAGCGTCCTTTGCTGCCCGTACATCAAAAGTGGTCCCGAAGAGGCAACAGATGACGTCATAGAAGCCGAAGTGTCATGCTGTTGCATGTCGCGATCCTGGCGGTTGGCCATTGAAACGTGAAAGAGCAGCTGCGAGTACCACGAGCGAACGCGAGTGTCGCTGTCGTCACGGCGTCCCAACCACCGGCTGCTGGAGCTTCAGTGAACTGTCGAACTGGAGAGCGACCTGCAGCAGAACAGGCGTCTGCCACATCAACCACCGCTGCTGGGACACCGCCATGATTGCGACCGGCGACAGCATGACACTTGTATGATGCACCGAGCAGAAATTGAGGGACCACTTTTTTGGACACTGTAGACACACCAGTCAGAGATGCATTCCAGGCACCATACCTATACAGTACCACTACGACTTCATTCTGCTTGTTTTAATGCGAATAGCATTCTTTGGATACTTCACGCACTTTTCGTCTATGTATCTATCTATCTATCTATCTATCTGGCTATCTAACCTCATACGCCGCGGGTCGATAAACAAATAAAAAAGACCGGCGCCGGCTGGGATTCGAACCGTTGACCCTTTGATCAGCAGGCAGACGCGCTAACCACAGAGCTATGAAGGCAGTCATTCACCGCACTCTAAACATTTGTTTATATCTTTACCATAGGACGCGCATTACAGCGCTGTCACAGCTACCGGTGCGCGCGCGTTCCATGCACGAGGGCTAGCTCACCTTCCCGCGCTCACCCTCTCCCTCTAGCTCACCCTCTCCCGCGCTCGGGAGACCTCTATACTTCGTTTCAGCTTGGGTCCAGACGCAGCCGATGCTACGAGCGCGAGCGCGTGGCCCTGAACAGTGCTTGCATTGCACGAGCTCGCGTGCTTGCCAGGGACGCTGAAAGCCTGGAGCTCGCGCTTGTAGCATCGCCTGCGTCTGGACCCAAGCTGAAACGGAAGTACAGCTCAGCACTCACGAGAGCGGAATGAGCCCTCGTGCATGGAACGCGCGCGCACCGGTAGCTGTGACAGCGCTGTAAGCTCGCCCTATGGTAAAGATATAAACAACCGTTTAGAGTACCGTTGGTTGAGACTAGCTGAGACGCCAGAAAGTCTGGTCGGTACCATTTTGAGTGTTTGTGCGTGTGGCGCGTGGTTTGCTCGCCTTCCTAAGTGACACAAACGCACGTGCTGGGCTGCGGAGATCGTGCGCAGGGCTGTAAAGTGTCAACAAATTTAGAATCGCCTCAAGAGTGGGCTGGCGTATCTAGAGTGTGCCGGCCACCTGACGAACGCGCATAACTCCGCACCGTTTGATGCTATTCGCATTAACGTAGATAATCATTCCCAAAGGATGGGTTCTGCTGATTTTTCTACCCCTTTCAGGTGGCAGTTGCACTGATCTTCTCAACATTGCCCCCTGGCTGGCATGACTCGCAGAGCAGCAAGGATGGCTCGTTCTCCCTAGGTTACGTGATGCTGTGCACGGAGTGATCATTTCAAGCACCCGATGAGTATGGTGCCAGGAGCGCGTCTTCGACTGGTGTGTTTAGCGTCCTTTGCTGCCCGTACATCAAAAGTGGTCCCGAAGAGGCAACAGATGACGTCATAGAAGCCGAAGTGTCATGCTGTTGCATGTCGCGATCCTGGCGGTTGGCCATTGAAACGTGAAAGAGCAGCTGCGAGTACCACGAGCGAACGCGAGTGTCGCTGTCGTCACGGCGTCCCAACCACCGGCTGCTGGAGCTTCAGTGAACTGTCGAACTGGAGAGCGACCTGCAGCAGAACAGGCGTCTGCCACATCAACCACCGCTGCTGGGACACCGCCATGATTGCGACCGGCGACAGCATGACACTTGTATGATGCACCGAGCAGAAATTGAGGGACCACTTTTTTGGACACTGTAGACACACCAGTCAGAGATGCATTCCAGGCACCATACCTATACAGTACCACTACGACTTCATTCTGCTTGTTTTTCCACCCCTTTCAGCTGGCAGTTGCACTGATCTTCTCAACATTGCCCCCTGGCTGGCATGACTCGCAGAGCAGCAAGGATGGCTCGTTCTCCCTAGGTTACGTGATGCTGTGCACGGAGTGATCATTTCAAGCACCCGATGAGTATGGTGCCAGGAGCGCGTCTTCGACTGGTGTGTTTAGCGTCCTTTGCTGCCCGTACATCAAAAGTGGTCCCGAAGAGGCAACAGATGACGTCATAGAAGCCGAAGTGTCATGCTGTTGCATGTCGCGATCCTGGCGGTTGGCCATTGAAACGTGAAAGAGCAGCTGCGAGTACCACGAGCGAACGCGAGTGTCGCTGTCGTCACGGCGTCCCAACCACCGGCTGCTGGAGCTTCAGTGAACTGTCGAACTGGAGAGCGACCTGCAGCAGAACAGGCGTCTGCCACATCAACCACCGCTGCTGGGACACCGCCATGATTGCGACCGGCGACAGCATGACACTTGTATGATGCACCGAGCAGAAATTGAGGGACCACTTTTTTGGACACTGTAGACACACCAGTCAGAGATGCATTCCAGGCACCATACCTATACAGTACCACTACGACTTCATTCTGCTTGTTTTTCCACCCCTTTCAGCTGGCAGTTGCACTGATCTTCTCAACATTGCCCCCTGGCTGGCATGACTCGCAGAGCAGCAAGGATGGCTCGTTCTCCCTAGGTTACGTGATGCTGTGCACGGAGTGATCATTTCAAGCACCCGATGAGTATGGTGCCAGGAGCGCGTCTTCGACTGGTGTGTTTAGCGTCCTTTGCTGCCCGTACATCAAAAGTGGTCCCGAAGAGGCAACAGATGACGTCATAGAAGCCGAAGTGTCATGCTGTTGCATGTCGCGATCCTGGCGGTTGGCCATTGAAACGTGAAAGAGCAGCTGCGAGTACCACGAGCGAACGCGAGTGTCGCTGTCGTCACGGCGTCCCAACCACCGGCTGCTGGAGCTTCAGTGAACTGTCGAACTGGAGAGCGACCTGCAGCAGAACAGGCGTCTGCCACATCAACCACCGCTGCTGGGACACCGCCATGATTGCGACCGGCGACAGCATGACACTTGTATGATGCACCGAGCAGAAATTGAGGGACCACTTTTTTGGACACTGTAGACACACCAGTCAGAGATGCATTCCAGGCACCATACCTATACAGTACCACTACGACTTCATTCTGCTTGTTTTTCCACCCCTTTCAGCTGGCAGTTGCACTGATCTTCTCAACATTGTCTCCTGGCTGGTAGGACTGGCAGAGCAGCAAGGATGGCTTGTTTTCCCTAGGTTACGCGATGCTGTGCACGGAGTGATCATTTCAGCTACCCAACGAGGCATGGGGGTCGTCTTTTTCTTTCAGCAGTGTTGCGAGTCTTTATCTGGGTGGTGTTGTACCTGAATGAGTTAATAAATGTTACAAGTCAGAGTGACAATATATGATGTTTTCAAGAATTTGACAAATTATCATCCCAACATCTTCATTATGGGTTGCATGCAGATAATACGTGCATGGGTGTGAAGTTTAGTGTGAGTGAACAATCATGAAAAAGGTCAACTCATTTTGTCTCGCCTTTATTGCAGTGGAAGAATTGTGATGCATTTTTTTCTTCACGAGGCAATAATATTTTGATTGTGGAGTGGACACAAAAGTGTTGTGCCCTCGAATCAAGCTTGGTGCAAACCTGTGCATAATAATAAATCGTTTAGAGCAAAAAAAATTATACCGGTGGCTATTGTTTTATTAGATATTGTTTCGGGGAAAGTTGGTAAACACTCTCCTCAGCACAGTGCGAAACAATGCTTTCGGCACATCCATTTGTGAAATGTTGCAGAAATCTTAAGAAAAGAAGACATACTTTCTTTCAGCAAAGCCTTCCGACGAACTTTAGGTGAGATGTAATTCGAGAAGTATAATGTTTTGTGGTGAACAGCTAGTGAACAAATACAGTAATAAAACAACACGTCAAAACTTGTTGGAAAAAAATTGTTGAAATGTGTGGCATCTGTAAATTGCAGAATCTGTACATGGATCAGAGTGAGTTTTCAGCAGCTATATGACCAACTTTGTCCTAAGCAGCGATTTGACTATTCAGAGATCACCTGAGACGTTGAAATGCACGACAGCACCAAACTAGAAAGCATTCCTGATTTTCCATATTTATTTTACTGACGCAAGGGGCAAGTGCATACTACACGTCATTTTTTAAACGAGTAATCCAGCACAAACAACAAAAAAGTGGGAATAACTTCTACAATAAAGTTGAGATTTGGGCCAGTTGGTTCATTGCAAATAAAAAGCGCCGAAAAAATAAAGGAACAGACGAACGGGAACAGGACAAGGCGGCTTGTCCTGTTTCCATTTGTCTGTGTCCCTGTATTTTTCGGGCGCCTTTTGTTTTTAACAACTGCTAGTATGCATACAGGGAACGTTACATATTAGGGGTCAAGAGCTTGCATCAGTAAACGTGCGTGCACACCAACACATGCTTGCTCAGGTTCTCGCCAGAAGCTCTGGAGGCTTGTTTATTTTCGGTAAACGGGGAACCCACCTGATAGTTAATGCAGGCAACTGCTTTGAAGTTCTCATAAATGACTGCATAATCGCCACCGGGGCCCGGGCTCCTGATACACGCGTGCGTGAACCCGGTTACTCGAAGGAGGCGGATGATTTCGGGAGCGCCGGGGAAGTGGACGAGTCCGAGCGACAGATGCCTGGTGAGACGCGCCACTCTCCCGACTGCACCGCACGCCGTCCGTTGTGAAATGTTGACAGCTAGAAACATCCTGCCAGCAAAAGTCGCAGCGTGACGAGCAACTGTAGCTTGGGTATCAGCGGCAGCCGCCTGTTGTCGCCGTTCGGATCAGGCGGTAAAGTAGCGGCCGAGCAGCTCCGCGCTGTTGCCGTTCGTTGTCGCACATCCCGGTGGGATGCATTCGATCACGGAGGAATGGCCGCTTCTCTCGGCGAAAAATACCCGTCACCGAGGGCAACACCGCAATTACAGGACACAAATATTGAACGCGGCGATCCCATATGCGACAGCACACCAGCAAGCCGCCATGTTGAAATGACTACGAAGTCGCGTTCAAGGTAGGTCCAACCCAGTCTTGAAATTTGGGCACTTCAAGTTCGCTTCAAGCTCCATTCAAGATCGGTTCAAGTTAAGGTGCGTTTATGAAGCGCGCTTGCTCGTCGCAAGACGGACTTGAGCAAGTTGAAGCTCGACTTCAGAGCAAGTCACATCTATGAATTCGGGGGTTAGATTCCAAAGTCAGAAAGATACGTACGTTGCATACAGAAAAGAAAAAAACACATAAATCATCCGAAAGCACGAAAACAACTCTTCATACAATAAAAAGAAAAGAACTGCTCTGGGAGGTTAGTATAGAAGCTTTGGATGAAATCAATTTTGTAGCTGAGCATGAGGCGCTCTATGTTCATTTTTCTTTTATCTATTATTGTTTTGTCTTCAAGAGTCCTTCAATGCCTCAGTGTTTAAACATCATGAATATTACGCACCAGCTTGCCTGCATTTTGATCAGTTTTTCCCAAGCTTCGTCTCACAAGGTTACCTGGGAATGTACATTCGATTTTATAAAATAAATTACGGTATGCGAGTCCGGTTTGGGTTACGGACAGCTTTGTAAAATTCTTTGTTCATGCTGTCGTGAGGTCGCGGTGTCGTTACACCGGAACAATGTAGAAGCTGTGAGGCCCCTCACATACCTGATAAGTGAGTCAGTGCCGCTATTCCATTGCTGGGCCACGAAGCAGATTCGCGGTTGACGCCAAATTCTTCCATGAAGCCCACGTAAAAAAACCGGACACCGACTGTGGCGCTGACGATAGGAAAGCAACACACCCTGCCAGTATGGCAACGTGCCAGCAGGAGTCAACACCATCGCTCTTGGGACAGTCTTTTTCCTCAGGCGTCGTCGGATGCTCTGTAGTGGTGCACATTGCCACTGCCATTTTCACTGCCAGCAGACATTAAAAAAAACATCTACTTGTAAAATCTATTTCAAGGGACACTAAAACGAAATTTCGGCGCTTATTTCTTGGTCTAGTCATGTTCAAGGGAGCAGTATCACATTAAAAACACCAATCTCTTCTTGAAAAAGACATGAAAATAAATTTTAAGACGAATTCAACGATTACCAAAGAGCACCTGGCGTATCTTGCTAAAGCCTAGCTTGTAATGCCTGTCTAAGAACCTTGACAGGTAGTGACGGTACCTGTCTCGCCTAGAACTATACATGCTTTAAACCTGACGTCATTTCGCAAGCTCTCTGTCCACCATGAAAAAAGCGGGGAAGGAGGAACTCTCTTCTCAACCGGGACTTTCTTTTGTGGGTCCCAGGCATCGCTAGTGTCTCTCTACAAGATTATAGAAGATTAACTCGTCACTCAAAATGCGTACAAAGTGGCTTTATAGTTAGTTCAGGTGGACCGATTGCTGGTTTGCTTCGGCCGCTTCGGTGGCAGGAACTGCTAAGGCATCCTGTTGACGTCAGCCCCGCCGCAGATTTCTGGTCCCGAGAAAATCTACGTCACGATTACGCCGGAAGTCACGTGCTTTCCGATGGCTGCTCTCCGAGCGCTTTCCAGGGTGGGCCGTTTAAACAAAATATAGAGCCATCAGGCTCAAAATACAATCATGCGATTGTCATTTACAGATATTGTGGATCATATTCATACTACTTCTGAATTCGACAGGTATATTTCAAGTTTCGTTGAAGTATCCTTTTAAGGATTAGATTAAAGTTCAGCATTATCGTTCAAAGCAGAGACCCAAGCCGAACATAGTATAGAATTCTAAGAAAGCGTAAAGACGCCTGCGTATGCACTGCGTACCACGGACTCAAGATAATAGCGGAATTCTTCGCAGCGGGAGCACGCCACACCAGTCCTTTTAGTGCAGGGGAAAGCTAATGTACATGCAAGCAGAAGTGTCGCCATGTAGATGTCTAGATGTGACCATGCAAACGGGCCGGAGCAATTCAAGGCAGGTATTCGATTAGCCAATGCGAGTCTCGCGCTGTTGAGTACGCACGCAATCTTGGATAGCGAGTGTGCGTACGCGTAGCTAACTGCGTTGCATGCGTATGAACTCTGGAGTATGCGGAGTCTGTCGCACGCAACACTGACGCAAACGCACAGTACTTGCGTTTACTTCTGTAAGCAGTAGAAAAACTTCTCTAATAATACTTCGGGGTTATGGTTATGGTCTGTATTTTTCTAGGCTTGAGAGACGAAAAAAAACACCTTGAAAGCTTCACGAATTGGTTTTGTTTAGGTAAGTTATGCGGTAATAGGGGTGTAAAATTGGGAGCTGATCGCGACAATAAGTCGACTAATTAAGTGAGATACCTTCATTGTCTTTATAATTAGTGAAAAGAAACATATGGTCGAATTAGAAATTTGCTGATCCTCATCGAAATCTAGTCCAGCCGAGTGTTGCCAAATTTCGAAGGGAGAAGGTAAGTAAAAGCGACCCCCGAATAGATAAGAAGTAGCTAAACTATCAGTAAAAGGTTTAAAAGTAGCTATGTGATTTAAGCATTCCTTTGTGCATACTGAAGAATCTCATAGTTACGCGGTTTGATTTTAAGGAATGACAGATACGCAGTTGACAGTGGACTACGCATTCTGCCTGTGCCATTATCAGTGAGTTTCTGATTCAGCTCATGGGGCAGACATCCCTCCGTTTACCCCTACTCTGTCAGCAGGGTGGAACCTACGTGCTGGATGGACTTGTTATACATCATCCTTTCTTCCCGTAATCACGCTCCCGCCCGTGCTCCCTCCTATATCCCAATAAGCGGGTTGAGTGGATAAGAAAGGCAGTTGATTGATCCGGCCACTGCGTGTCGGATCAATCAACCGTCAACTCGCCAGCATGATGGCCGCAAACCCGTGGGCACGTTTAATATTTTCAGTGGGTCCGATAACGCTAGACCAGGATCGAAAAGAGACACGACCAGCCCCTTCCGAATCCAAGCACGATCTCTTTTGATCATGAGCCCACCATGCGGTATCACGCAGGCACCTTAGAACGAGCAGCACGGCGGCGCTGGCTTTTGGCGCCGCTTTGAGTTCACGTGCTAAAACCACTACATATATACCCTTCCTTTTTCTTAAAGCAAAGTTTAAAGCACAATTACTATAGTTTTCCTTTTCCCCCTCGGATGGGGTAAACTGTTGTGGAGGTCGTCCTTCGTAAAGACGAAAAGTTCTAAAAGTCTGGGGAAGAAACTCCTCTTCACCTTGGACTTGCACAACTCAGAGTTCAAAACATGCTCAAAGCAAAATCTAGGGAAATCACCAGTGATTCTGGCTTGACTGCGGGCCTTTGAGAGTCCTAAGCGGCAAGAATTTAAAGAAAGCAAAAAAAAATATTTCCTGTGAATACAGAAAGGAACCCAGTGCAGCGGATATTACTTTAAAAAGTAGAAAACAAACTAGTCGCACTTAAATCCTAAGCAAGGTACCGAAGTTTACATATACTGAAAAATTCCCGAAGTGCACTGTTCGTACGTATACAGAGTTCACTCTGAAAGTTCCTCAAACCTTAGGCTTGTCAATTGTATAAAGGTGTGTGTCGTTGTGCGGGATACTTCTGGTCCCACCTCCAGGAGCGTTTTCTCCGGTGTCAAATCTTGAGTGTTGTAGAACGAGAGCACATATATCTTTCAACCTGTCCGGCAGTCTTCGTTGGCGTTTTGGTCGAGTCGTCGCAAACATCATGGTTCGTTCAGGTTCACAAGCACTTGTGGAGTCCTCCAAAAGAGGCATTGAATACGATGAGCCGGTCAGGGGCGGTGCCGGAGTACTTGTGGATCTTGGCCAGAATGGCTCTTCACATGGTTCAGCGAGGTTGGTCGCAGAAGAAAAGGGTGCCTCCACAGGCTCACAATATTTGGAAGGCGTTCCGAGACCGGTGTGTTGAGCAGGAATATCACCTGCGGGCTCGCAGTCTGGAACAGTACCAACCCGAGGCTCTAGGGTGGGTGTATCATCAGGAAGAACAATGGAGCCGAGACGCAGTTCAGCGGCAGGGACAGGAGCCGCCCATGGCTCAGGGACCAAAGGCGTATCCGGCTCGACGCCAGAAACACGTGCAGCAGTCTCAGCTGCACCAGTATACATCAGGGCCCCATCAGGCTCAGACGCAGCAGGAGGACCCGGATTCCCACCACGCTTGGGCGTAGACCCAAGTCCAAGAGCAGGGGACGTCGCCAGCCAAAGAACCGGCTGCAGAAGAGGTCTCACAGCAGGAAACGAAAGAGATTCAGCAACCTTGGGGGCAGGGACAGGACCCGAAGTGTTTGGTACTGAAAGACTGGACTGTTGAAAAAAAGGGTGCACATCAATATCGTCATCGTCCCAATCCGAATCGAAATATTCTCGCGCTGTCTTCAGCGGCGTCCTTGTTAATTTTGGTGCATTCCATCGGCGTCCTTCGGCGAATTCCTATGTTGCAGGTCCAACTTGTCTTTGAGTGATCTGTGGAATTGAATACTTCGGTTGTAACTTGCCTCGATGGGATGACTGAAAAATTCGGACGGCTTGTCCAGGGACGAACTGGGGTCGTCGAACAGCTTGACGACTGTCCGAATACGATTTCATATTTTCTTAGTACTGCTGCACACGCTGTGGCAGTCGTGCACGTGTCTCGGGAAAGTCCACAGGGAGTGACCTGGTTTCTATTCCTTATAGGTCCAATTTCGACCGATGACTTCTTCCGTGAAGAAGCCATGATGGTGCAACTCCAATTGCTGCTTGTGGTGTCCGGCGATAAGCCTCCAGATAATCACGAACCGCATCTGGTAAAGGACGCCCTTGAACAATGGCCAACTGTAGACAATACTAGAGGACTCTATTAAACCTTTCCACCTGTCTATTGCATTGGGTGTGCTACAGAAAAGCCTTGCGATGTTTTATCCCATGTTGATGCAGAAATTACTGGAATTCTTTCGACACAAACTGGACACCATTTTCCGAGACGATTTCGCAGGGTAACCCCTCACGTGCGAAGATGTTTTTCAAAAAGTTTATAACTGTAGATGAGGTCACGGAAGCTGCTGCTTGAACTTTCGGCCACTTGGAGTGGTAGTCCATGAGGACAATGAAAAACCGCTGACTTGCTGGCGCCCGTTCTATTGGGCCCACGATGACAATTCCGAGCTTCTCCCAGGGTTTCTCAGGAAACTTCATCGGTTGAAGAGGTGCTGGTGCTGCTTGGACCGGCTTATCCGTGGAATGACAGACTGAGCAGTTTTTAACCTTGAACTTGATCTGCTAGTTTATTTGCGGCCACCAGTACTGCTCTCTGATGGCGCTCGTTGTTCTAGGAATCCCTTGGTGAGTTTCGTGAGCGAGTTGAAGGATATGGTCTCGCAGATTTTCAGAGAAAACAATATTCTCCCCTTGAAAAAGTATTCCGTCATGGAGGGACTGCTGATCTCGTACGTGGAAGTACGGCCGAAGATCAGGGTGCACAGTATTGTTTTCTGGCCACCACCCAGTGGTGTAGTGAATGACGCTAGGCAGAACGGTGTCATTATCGGCAGCCTCTTGAAATTCCTGACGTGACAAGGACGTTGCAACGAGAGCAACAACATCCTCTTCAAACAGGGCACCACTATCGATGTCTTGGCGAGGTAGTCGTGAAAACGCATCCGCGACTAAGTTTGTAGATCCTTTCTGATATTCCATGCGGAAATTATAATTCATCAGTCTCGCCGTCCAACGTCTGAGGCGCTACGGGTGAACACCATATCCTTTGTTAGATAACAGCGTCACAAGGGCTTGATGGTCGGTTCGAATAACAAATAGACGTCCCCATAAATAGATGTCGCGCTTCTCACAGGCCCAAACTCAAATGAGAGCTTCCTTCTCCCCAATCGAGTACCGCCGCTCAGCGTCTGTGAGTGAGCGGGAGGCAAAAGCCACAGGGACAAGATGGTTCCCATGCTGCTGTTGAAGGGCGGCACCAAGGCCGTAATGAGAAGCGTCTGTAGCCAAGATGATGGGTAGAGACGGATCAAACATGGCTAGAATGGGTGCATGTTGAATACAATTCTTGATGTTTTGGAAACTCGCGTCCGCTTCGGGGGACCAGGCAAAACGAACGCCCTTTCCGAGTAAACGACGAAGAGGTTCAACCACAGTGGAACAATGCGGGACAAATTTGCTATAGTATTCGACAAGTCACAAGAATGCTTTCAGCCTTGCAGGGTCTGACGGAGTCCTAAAATTCAGAACAGCATCTATCATTGATGTTAGGGGTGCTATCGCTCGCATGGAGGGACGGTGCCCCAAATATGAGAGTTCACAGACATTGAAAATAACCTTTCAATTTAACTTCATTCCTGCGCGGGAGAGGCAAGACAAGAATTGACGGAGGTTTACATCATGTTCCTCCTGCGAAGATCCGTAGACAATGACATCATTGAGATTAAATTGGACGCCTTGACATCCTTCAAATATTTTCGACATGGTCTTTGGAAAGCTGCAGGGGCAGATGCCAGTCGAAAACATACGCGCTTAAACCGAAAAAGACCTTCATGCGTGATGAAAGCTGTTAGATCTCCACTCGCGGGGTCGAGACGAACTTGATGGTACGCAGATCTAGCTTGGAGGAGACGGCTGCTCCTCGGAGGGAATTTAAAAGTTCCTCGATGTGCGGCAGTGGGAAAGCGTCGATGACGATGGCTTGATTTGGCACTCGCAGATCCACACACATCCGGATTACGCAGATCCACACACATCCGGATATTTCCGTCTTCTTTCTTGACAACGACGATGGGAGAAACCCATTCCGAAGCGTTGACACATTCAATGACTCCTTGCCGTTCCAGTTTGAAGATTTTTCGGAGACGGCGTCACGAAGAGTTAAAAGAAGACGTCTCAACCTTGACTGCACTAGTGGGACATTATGTCCCACCAGTGCATTGAAGGTAGCTGCTGTTCTGAATTTTGAGACTCCGTCAGACCCTTCGAGGCTGAAAGTATTCTTGGAACTAGTCGAATACTACAGCAAATTTGTCCCGCGTTGTTCCACTGTGATCGAACCTCTTCGTCGTTTACTCCGAAAGGGCGTTCGTTTTGTTTGATCCCGCGAAGCGGACGCGAGTTTCCAGAACACCAAGAAAATGTATTCAACATGCACCCATTCTAGCCATGTTTGATCCGTCTCTACCAATCATCGTGGCTACAGACGCTTCTGATTACGGCCTCGGTGCCGCCCTTCAACAGAAGCATGGGAAACACCTTGTCCCGGTTGCTTTTGCCTCCCGGTAACTCACGGACGCTGAGCGGCGGTATTCAACTGGGGAGAAGGAAGCTCTCGCTTGCCTTTGGGCGTGTGAGAAGTGGCACGTCTACTTATTGCGACGTCCATTTGTTATTTGAACCGATATTCAAGCCCTTGTGACGCTGTTATCTAACAAAGGATCTGGTGTTTGCCCGTTGTGCATCACACGTTGGACGGCGAGACTTATGAATTATAATTTCCGCATAGATTATCAGAAAGGATCTACAAAGTTAGTCGCGGATGTGTATTCACGACTACCTCGCCAAGACACCAAGGGTGGTTCCCTATTTGAAGAGGATGTCGTTGCTCTCATTGCAACGCCCTGGACACGTCAGGAACTTCAAGAAGCTACGGCCAATGACACCATTCTGCCTAGCGTCAATCGCTACACCACTGAGTCGTGGCTAGAAGACAATACTGTATACCCTGATCTTCGGCCGTACTTCCACGTACGAGATCAGCTGTCCCTCCATGACGGAATACTTTTCCAAGGGGAGAAGATTGTTGCCCCTGAAAATCTGCGACATCATATCATTCAACTGGATGACGAAACTCACCAAGGGATTTCTAGAACAACGAGCATCATCAGAGAGCAGTACTGGTGGCCACAAATAAACTAGCAGATAAAGTTCAAGATCAAAAACTGCTCAGTCTGTCATTCCACGGATAAGCCGGTCAAAGCACCACCAGCACCTCTTCAACCGATCAAGTTTCCTGAGAAACCCTGGGAGAAGCTCGGAATTGACATCGTGGGTCCAATAGAACGGGCGCCAGCAAGTCAGCGGTTTTCCATTGTCCTCATGGACTACCACTCCAAGTGGCTGGAAGTTCAAGCAGCAGCTTCCGTGACCTCATCTACAATTATATATTTTTTGAAAAACATATTCGCACGTGAGGGATTACCCTGCGAAATCGTCTCGGACAATGGTGTCCAGTTTGTGTCGAAAGAATTCCAGGAATTTCTTCATCAACATGGGATAAAACATCTCAAGGCGTCCCTGTACCACCCCCAATGCAATGTGCAAGTGGAAAGGTTTAATAGAGTCCTCAAGTCATGTCTAGAGTTGGCCATTGTTCAAGGGCGACCTTTACCAGATGCGGTTCATGATTATCTGGAGGCATATCGTCGGGCGCCACATGCAGCAACTGGAGTTGCACCACCATGGCTTCTTCACGGAAGAATTCATCGGTCGAAATTGGACCTACAAGGAATGGAAACCAGGTCACGCCCTGTGGATTTTCCCGAGACACGTGCACGACTGCCACAGCGTGTGCAGCAGTACCAAGAAAAGATGAAATCTTATTCGGACAGTCGTCGAGCTGTTCGACGACCCCAGTCCGTCCCTGGACAAGCAGTCCGAATTTTTCAGTCATCCCATCGAGGCAAGTTACAACCGAAGTATTCAACTCCACAGATCATTCAAAGACAATTTGGACCTGCAACATATGAGTTCGCCGATGGACGCCACTGGAACGCAGCAAAATTAACGAGGACGCCACTGAAGACAGTGCGAGAATATTTAGATTCAGATTGGGAAGATGACGATATTGATGTGCACCCTTTTTTCAACAGTCCAGTCTTTCAGTACCAAACACTTCGGGTCCTGGCCCTGCCCCCGAGGTAGCTGGATCTCTTCCATATCCTGCTGTGGGACCTCTTCTGCAGCCGGTTCCTTGGCTGGCGACGTCCCCTGCACTTGGACATGGGTCTACGCCCGAGCCTGGTGGGGCTCCGGGTCCTCCTCCTGCGTCTGAACCTGATAGAGCCCTGATGTCTCCTGGTACAACTGAGACTGCTGCACGTGTTCCTGGCGTCGAGCCGGATACGCCTTTGGTCCCTGAGCCATGGGCGGTTCCTGTCCCTGCCGTTGAAATTCGTTCCGGCTCCATTGTTCTTCCTGATGCTGCACCCACCCTAAAGCCTCGGGTTGGTACTGTTCCAGACTGCGAGCCAGCAGGTGATGTTCCTGCTCAAGACACCGGTCCCGGAACGCCTTCAAAGATATTGAGCCCGTGGAGGCTCCGTTTTCTTCTGCGACCGGCCTCGCTGAACCATGTGAAGAGCCATTCAGGCCAAGATCCGCAAGTACTCCGGCCCCGCCCCTGACCGGCTCATCGTATTTAATGCCTCCTTTGGAGGACTTCGTAAGTGCTTGTGAACCTGAACCAACCGTGGCTGTGCAACGACGCGACCAAAACGCCAACGAAGACTGCCGGAGAGGTTGAAAGACGACGTGCTCTCTTTCTACAACACTCAAGAGTTGACACCGGAGAAACCGCGCCTGGAGGTGGGACCAGAAGTATCCCCCACTACGACACAGAGCTCTATACAATTCACAAGCCTATGGTTTGAGGAACTTTCAGAGTGAACTGTGTATACGTACGAACAGTGCACTTCGGGAATTTTTTAGTAGATGTAACCTTCGGTACCTTGCTTAGGGTTTAGGTGCCACTAGTTTGTTTTCTACTTTCTGAAGTAATATCCGCTGAACTGTGTTCCTTTGTGTATTCACAGGGAATATATATATATATATATTGCTTTCTTCAAACTTTTGCCACTTAGGATTGTCAAGGGCCCACAGTCAAGTCAGAATCACTGGTGATTTTCCTAGATTTTGCTTTGAGCATGTTTTAAACTCTGAGTTGTGCAAGTCCAAGGTGAAGAGGCGTTTCTTCCCCAGAATTTCGGAACTTTTCGTCTGTACGAAGGACGACCTCCACAACAGTTTACCCCATCCGAGGGGGAAAAGGAAAACTATTGTAATTGCTTCACAATTACTATGGTGATTGTGCTATATATATATATATATATATATATATATATATATATATATATATATATATATATATATATATATATATATATATATATATATATATATATATATTGTTAAGAATGGAACCTTCGGCGACCTTCTTCCGAGTTTCAACGCTGCGGAAACGAGTCATGATCTGTCCGGGAACGTCGCCTGCTGGACGGGGCCTACGCGAAACGAGTCCCGACGAGTACGGAACCGTCGCCTACGTGTCTGCGCCTGCGGAGACAGGTCTCAACGCGCCCGTGACGTCAACGGGACGTGTGTGCGTGCGTGCGGCTTGGTGCGCTCCGGAAGGGGAGAGAGGCCTGGCCTAACTGCGGAGAACTTTGGCTACGACGCACTGCTGGCTACGACGCGGCGGACCTTGCTACGACGCACTTGACGGCGGGTTGCTGCTGCGCACTTGCTGCCCTGGCGGGGAGTGAGGGAGAAAACGGACCCCTATATAAGGCGGAGCGCGAGTCTGCTCAGGAGTTCTCTCGGATTTGACGACTGTATCGCAACCATGTAATTAAACCGTTCGTTACGTTACCAATTCTCCCACCTCCACTGGACCCCTGGGTTCTTCACTTCGGGGAATGGTCGTCGTCACGAGCCAGGAAGCTCCCGGACGTGCGGCTCAAACCCCGCCTCTAACAACTGGTTGGCAGCGGTTGGGATCGGACCATGCGACATCGTGCTACATCTGCGGGTGAGCGTTTGGACTTTGCTTTGAGATTCGCCAGGCTTCAGATTACGGGTAATTAATTTTGAACTGCTGGGAATCCTTAAGTTTTGACTCGTGCGCTGGGTTTGTGTACAACCTTGTGACAAGTTTTAGAACAAAGCCAAAGCTAAAGAGCAGCGATCATGAATCTAATGAGGTTACTGAGAACAGATTTATTCTGTTTGTGTGAAGAATTGGGTGTGGAGGTGGAGCAAAAGATGAAGAAATCTGAGATCAGTAAAGCGATTTCAGAGAGCGCAGAAGTAGAGGAAATTAAAATTGCGTGGGAACTGCTTCTGAACGCTAAGAGCGAGGCTGCAGCGAGAGAGGAACGAGAACGAGAGCAGGCTGCAGCGAGAGAGGAGCAGGAGCAGACTGCAGCGAGAGAGGAACGAGAGCGGGAGCAGGCTGCAGCGAGAGAGGAACGAGAGCGGGAGCAGGCTGCAGCGAGAGAGGAACGAGAACGAGAACGAGAGCAGGCTGCAGCGAGAGAGGAACGAGAACAGGCTGCAGCGAGAGAGGAACGAGCGCAGGCTGCGACAGAGGAGCGAGCGCTGAAAAGGCTAGAGCTCGAAATTGAACAACAGCGATTAAACTCTCAGAACAATAGAGTTGGGGCTCCGGTACGAGCAAGTGAGACCGAGTCGTATCAAATGAAGAAGCTCCTGCAGCCGTTTAAAGTTGGGGAAGACGTGGGCCTATTCTTAGTTAACTTTGAGAGGACATGTGAGAAGTTGAGCTTCGCCCCAGAAACGTGGCCGCAACGGCTTTTGACTTTGTTGCCCTGTGAGGCTGCAGAGGTTGTCGCGCGCCTTAGTGCTGGAGACGCGGACGACTACGACAAGGTGAAGTCCAGCCTTTTGAAACGGTACCGCCTTTCTGCCGAGGCGTTCCGTCAAAGGTTTAGAAACGCATCCAAAAAGAGCAGCGAGGGCTACTCGGAATTCGCTTACGGGCTTAAAACCAATTTGATAGAATGGTTGAAGAGCGAGGAAGTGTACGAAAGCCGAGACAAGGTAGTCGAGTGTGTGTGCCTCGAACAGTTCTTTCGTAGCATTCCGCAGTCAGTCAAGCTCTGGGTGCAGGACAGGGTAGGAGTCGACTCTGTCGAAAGGGCCGCTGAGCTAGCCGAGGAGTACGCAACGCGTAGAAAGCTGAGCGGAGAGGAAAGCGAACCAGGCCGGAACGATCGCGCTGTGCGTAAGCCCTTCCAACACCAACAGGGAAACGGCTTACGAGATAAAAGGCCCGAGAAGCCCGAAACAGAAAAAAAGGTCCCCGAAAAGAGCGCAGATCACTCGAACGGAGACGAGGCGCGGAAAAACCAAAGAAAGCAGTTCGAGGCAAGGAAGCCGCTCCTCTGCTACAACTGTCAGGAGCCGGGGCACATAGCGGCCAGATGTAACAAACCGCGGGTTGTGTTCTCGTACGTGAACGGTAGTGACGAGGACCTGAAGCTTCTTCGTCCCTATCTTCACGAGCTCCAGGTAAACGGAAAGCCGTGCAGGGTGCTTCGGGACAGTGCAGCGACGATGGACGTTGTTCATCCGTCGTATGTAACTACATCCGATTTTACTGGAAAGGTAGTTTGGATCAAGCAGCTGCTCGAAAAGCACAGTGTCTGTCTGCCTATGGCGACGGTAAGGATAACTGGCCCGTTCGGAGAGCTAGTGACAGAGGCGGCTGTCTCGCAAACAGTCCCGTTGGAGTATCCTTATTTGTTTTCTAACCGGTCAGAATTCCTGCTGCGCGAGAGGGGTCAACAACTGGGAGAGGGACTAGTTCAGTCAGGTACGAGGTCCAAATCGCGTCAGCTCGCCCCTTTGTTGACGAGTGATCCAGAGCCAGAGGCAGCTGTCGGGGAGCAGGCACTCCCAGAGCTCAAGGCAGAGAAACGGGATGAGAGGGACCAGGTTGTAGAACAGCCTGGCCTCGTAGCACTAGAAAGTGTACGCCGTCCCAACGAGCCGGCGGAAAAGGCGGAGGAAGACGGGATCAGTGAAAGATTTCTCGTAGCTCCGGCGTCACGTAACTTTGGTCCTCTGCTACGAGCAGACGGAGTGTCTTTGACGTTCGAGCCGAAGAGCGACCCTAGTGTGTCAGGGTTTCGCGGTACAGCTCAGGAGATTGCTAGGATTAATGTGACGGGGCATGAAAAAGGCGGATTGTTTTATCGGTGCTATAAGGACCGCATTTTCACGTCTAGAAATCACGTGAAAATCGATCACTACGACTTCAGGGCAAGAAAAAGGAAAGGCAAATTTATCGGCAATGCCGATGGGCTGAGCAGATTTCTCTGGCATCACGAAAAACAGTAGGGATGATCTCAGAGGTCTTCGTCATCCACGGGAATGAGGATCTAAATGGGGGCACTTCGTTAAAACCCCAAAAGGACCTCACGAATTGCAAAGAATTTTTGTCTTTTGTATTTTGTTCATTGTGACCTCGTTGGAAAAATGGGTTTTGTTTTGGCGACAGCGGGTCAATTCGCATTGTTTTGGCAAATTATGGTAATCCGTAATCCAATCTGGCGGGTCTCTGGCGAATTCCGAGCGTTTGACTGCGGTGTGGCGTGGTGTTGTGTGGGACATTTCCGCTAATGCCTCCGTTGTAAGAGGTTTGGGAGTTTGTTGGGTGCTTGCAGCGTCTTCTCAAGGCCTACTCCACGCCCACCTCTTCAGGCCAGCGATTGTACCACCGGCCTTTCGAGGTTTCCCTGGACCCGGAGGGGCTGTTAAGAATGGAACCTTCGGCGACCTTCTTCCGAGTTTCAACGCTGCGGAAACGAGTCATGATCTGCCCGGGAACGTCGCCTGCTGGACGGGGCCTACGCGAAACGAGTCCCGACGAGTACGGAACCGTCGCCTACGTGTCTGCGCCTGCGAAGACAGGTCTCAACGCGCCCGTGACGTCAACGGGACGTGTGTGCGTGCGTGCGGCTTGGTGCGCTCCGGAAGGGAGAGAGGCCTGGCCTAACTGCGGAGAACTTTGGCTACGACGCACTGCTGGCCAGCGGCGTAGACTTTCCATTTTCTCGGAGGGGCAGGCTGAGAAGTTCCCCCGGGGGGGGTTGCTGCGCGTTTTGTTTTCGCCAGAAGCGGAGATTGAAGCTAACGCAAGCACGCTGGCATTCCATTTCCCACGCATTTTGTCAATAAAGGCAACGTGGGCGTTATTTTGTTTACATCCTACTACTAGAAGCTCGTTACATGGCACGTAAACAGCATCGCGGAAATAATAATAATAATAATAATAATAATAATAATAATGGTTTATTTTCCAGTGCCCACAAACAACTTAGCGTTCTATTGTGTGGTGCACAAACATGGGTGAAGTATTATACATTTAAGACAAAATACAAATTATCAAAGACAAACTAACAACAAACACAAGCAAAAAAAAAAAAGATCAAGGTTCGGGCCCGGAGGGGGCTCTGCCCCCCTGGATCTCACCAGGGGGGCACGAGCCCCGTTGCCCCCATAGTCTACGCCTATGCTGCTGGCTACGACGCGGCGGACCTTGCTACGACGCACTTGACGGCGGGTTGCTGCTGCGCACTTGCTGCCCTGGCGGGGAGTGAGGGAGAAAACGGACCCCTATATAAGGCGGAGCGCGAGTCTGCTCAGGAGTTCTCTCGGATTTGACGACTGTATCGCAACCATGTAATTAAACCGTTCGTTACGTTACCAATTCTCCCACCTCCACTGGACCCCTGGGTTCGTCACTTCGGGGAATGGTCGTCGTCACGAGCCAGGAAGCTCCCGGACGTGCGGCTCAAACCCCGCCTCTAACAATATATATATATATATATATATATGTGTGTGTGTGTGTGTGATATATAGATTAATATATAGAAAGTGAAAGTTTCAAAGCACGTGAACTTTGAGTTCACGTGCTAAAACCACTACAGCACACAAGGAATCCTCGCAGAAAACTGCTTTTTTATTTTTTATTTAGGTACTTTTTCTTCAACCGCATCAACGCCGTCTCCTCCTCGCGCATTTTACCGCAAACAAGCAAACGCTGTACCTTTTTTTTCGGTTCAACATAATCTATTTGCTGCATACTCGGTTAGTAAAATTTATAGCAGACTTGTACGTAGTTCAACTATTCTACTCAAGTTACTGTAGTTTAACTACTTTTCTCAGTAGTTTGGTAACTGTCAATCACATTTTCATTTCTGTAATTAGTAGATTACTTTTTACTTTTTCGGAGTAACTTCTACTCAAATTACAAATTACTTTCGAATTTAGTGGTAGGTTTGCTTATCAACATACATTTCTGCACAAAAAGAGATACGAGAAGATCAGCTGATACACTCTAAAAAAGCCCGTGCATCCGCTTTTCCTCAGAACACTCAGAGAGCCAATCACCGCAACTTACGGAGGCAGCTCAGCGAATGACGATGCCGAAAGATATATTTAGACCAAAAAACGCAGTCTGTCTTAAGCAATGCAAGCGTGACGTTTTGCAAAGCCTAATGTCACAACTCAGACTACGTTTTTTGGTCTAAACGTATGTTTCGGCATCGTCATTCGGTAAGCTGCCTCTGTACGTTGCGGTGATTGGCTTTTCAAGTGTTGTGCGGGAAAGAGGACGCATGGGTTTTTTAAAGTGTATTTGCAAAAGGGCGAAGCGTGCTAAAAGGGATGTTTGGGCTACTTGGTTGGCAGTTGACACTTCGAAAGCACTAGCACTTTGTAGAGTCACATTCCCAGCGACGCCACGCCGACACGAACGAAGGTAAACAATAGAGATGGCGGAGTGTTTCCCGTGTTGTCCACGCCATAAGCGTGGTGTGATCAGGTGGTCGGACACCAAATTGGCCATGTTGCCCGACTATGGAGGTTGCCACGATGTGACAGGGTCGCCGGCAACACGATTTCCTCGTGTTGCCGGATAGAGTTGTCGAACTGCTGCCTCAGTGTGACAGGGACTTAACAGATAAAGCTGACGGTTTTGTTGACCTCGGATAGATGGCGCCACTAAAACTTTGTATTATAAAATTTTGGTCGATGATACCAGGTTTTTGACGCATTTTTATATATGTTGGAACGACAAGATTCATTGAAAAATTACCTTTTATCGAGCAGGTATTTACACAACCTCCTATATTTTTACAAGTCCCCCGTTGATGTCACGCCGCGTAATTCTAATGGCCGCTGCTCGCGGCTGCATGTCGGGAAATATTATCATTTTTGCCTCGCGATTACGTGGCGGAATCGCAACATTTCGAAGGAAAAAAGATGTGTTTCCTGCCCTTCGTAACAAGATAAACAATGTCAAAAGTAGAGGGTGCACATTTTTTAAACGTTAAAATTGTTGCACAGCTCCTTTAAGACCAGAAGCAGCTGAAGCTACAAGCGCTAGCATGTGGTCCAGAACAGTGCATGCACGGTACGAGCACGCGTACTTGGCAAGGACGCTGAAAGCCCGAAGCTCGCTCTTGTACTACGTCCACACTTAAAGCGTAATGGAGTATTGTGTGGAGAACAACACATTTCACCAGAAAAATGAATTGTTTTACATGATTTTCACGTGACATCATCGCACTATATGCTAGTGGTCATTGAGATTTCTCATGGGGAGATCGATGGCCGAGTGGGCCTGCGCACACCAGCCCGGAGCACGTGGAGCGAAAGCTCGCGCTGTAAAACCCAGGATCCTGTGGTCAATCACCACCCCTGCCCGTTTCAATCTGGATGGGCATTGTAGCGGCATGCGTTCGTGTATCACTACTGCGGGATGCACGTTAATGACCCCAGGCTAGCAGTTGTACAGCACTGGCTAAATTTCTCATCTACAGCGGGGAGACTCGTCGCCCGTTGAGGCACACCAAGTTCTAGGCTGCATAAACATACACACACCTCAATTTTTTTTAGATTTATTTTTGCTGAGAAAATTAACTCCCGAGGTGCGATATTTACGCTGCTGAAGGTTCGCGCGCAGTACAACTCATGTAGGCAGAAAAATATTGTTCTTGCCTTGTGCAGCGCCGTGAGCAATGGCGCGAGCGTCTTGCACCACGAAAACGCGCATAATGGTAGCAGATTTTTTTGCAACCACAGTAGTTTTGCAGGATCATGCTGTCTGGTCTGCGCTGAAGATGCGGAGCAGAGTAACATTTACCACACAATAGGTTTTTAAAACTCCACCCCCCCATACACACACACGCACACACACACACACTTTACTTTTTACGATGCTCCTCCAGACAATACTTTTTATTCCTGAGGGACCCCCTCCTCCGTTTGGGGGTTCTAATACGACAATTATATTTGGGCCATTTGTAAACAGTAATCCACCTTTTCTTTTATTTCCCAGCCCAAAACTGGGAAGTTCAAACAAATCTGTGAGAATTTGAGCGGCTCAAAACGTACCGCTGTCCTTGCGAGGCCACTAGAATCTTTCTTTTCGGATATCCCTGCCATACGCACTTGTAGTCCTATTTATCGTTAGATTAATAAGCCATATTAGGTCCTTTCAATTCTTCTATTCTCGAGGACTACTTTCTCAGACAATTCAGCAACAACGAAAACATGTTTGGGAGCCTCAATGATATGTACATGTAAAATGGATCGTTCAACAATCTTTGTACTTTCAGTAAATACTACTAAGAGCTAATCCATGACGTTGATAAATTGCAAAGACACCCATTAGTTTTCCTGTCCGCTCAATGTAGACGCAGAAGAAGAAAGAAAAGAATCAGCTTTCCCCTCCTCAACTCGCTATTAGAACAAGAGTCGATAGGATCTGACGCTAATTGTATACCGCCAGTGTTCATTATAGTCATGCTCTGGGGTTGGTAAAGAATAAAGCATCAGTTGAGCTTAAGACTGTGTTAGAGTTCGGCTGTTTTCATCTTTGATTGAACACGAGCCAAGACAGATGTTTAGCGATGCTCATTGTCAAGAACCCGAGCATTCGACACGGGCTCAAGGCAATCGAGTACGTCACGGTGTCACGTGCCTCGCGGTGAGCTTTCGTGATGGCATGTGACGTCACAGTGTTAACAACGCTAATACATCTAGTGACGTTCTCAATTTAAGTCGACTTGACGCGATGATTCACGCGACTACGTCATGGGGCCACGTGACGTGACAATATTTGACAGCATGTCTTGACATTATGCCGCCATGTGACCACGTGACACATGATTAATCGTAGTGCGAATATAAAAGCGCCCCGAAAACCCACAATTTCTCATTCATTGCTATTCCGTATACTACAATTTGATCCCTACATAGATATACAGCTACCAAATTTTACCTGTCAAACACTTATTTTATAATATAAAAAAAATACAGTGAACCGTTTTGAATTAATTACTGTTATATTTTGTTTCGGTTCCGTTCCGGTTCAGTTCCAATATGGCGGCGAAGAATTCGGTTCGGTTCAGTTCTGGTTCGGAACTCTGGTTATAAGCGCCCCTGTTCGTTGTTGCCACTTAAGTGGCAGCCAGCAACTCGGACGTGTACGCGTAAACTCAAACATTTGTTTTCTAGAAAAAAAAAACTATTTAGATGAAATATTCTGTAGACATACTCAGGGGTGGATTTTCAGTGCATGGAGAAATTTTTAATCGATGATCATCAATATTTTGCCGGAGCTTCCCCTTAAAATGATACTGAATCGAAACAAAATTTACCTCTCACGTTCAGATATAACATGCTGAACTCTATCTGCTAATAATAATCGCACGCTTGTATTTTGAACGGATAACTACATTTTTCATTCCAAAGGACTGATTCTAGCGAGCGCTCGAAGATCAGCAATTGAGGATCACGATGCATCCAATTTACGAACCAATTTACGTCACAGGGGACGTTAATGCAACGTGCAACGCTGCACTAACGTTGCACGCTACAACGTTGTAACGTGTAATACTGCCAACGTGGGCACGCAGTACCCACGTTGGCCGCACGTGGGCGCAGCGTGGGCATGCCTAATATGGGCTGCGGACGCAGTGCCGCGGTGCGTCCCACCTCGGATATGCGAGGGCAAATTTGGGCACAGCGTAGACATACCCAACTTAGGCAGCCCATGTTATATTATCGTGGGTCCCGTATCGTCTACGGGAGGGCACGCCCAATTTAGGCTGCCTGTGGAATACCGACGTCGGTCCCACCTCGGTTCTGCATGGGACAAGTTTGCGAAGAAAGACGCTCCACAGTGGCAAAGCGGGGCCATGCCCAACTTGTGCTGCACACGTAAGACGCCAGTGGGTCCCACCTCGGCCGTGCGGGGGCCAAATTCGATATGATGGCTCCAAGGCGGCGAAGCGCGGGCACGCCCCCAGATGGACCACCCATGTAAATCCCTCGTGTGTCTCACTTCGGCTTTGCAGAGGTCAAGTCTCTAAAGATGGTGGCTCCAACCTCGGAAAGCGAGGGCATGCCCAACTTGGGCTTCCCATGTAAAACCCCCGTGGGTCCCACCTCGGCTCTGCGGGGGTGAAGTTGCAATGATGTGGGCTCGCGGTAAAGTGTGGGCGTTCCCGAGTTGGGCTGCCCGTACGAAACCCCTGTGGCTCCCACCTCGGCTGTGCGGTTGCGAAGTTGGGATGATATGGACTGCACTATGGCGAAGCGTAGGCAAACCCGACATTGGTTACCTATGTAAAAAAGACGTGGGTCCATCCTCGGCTTTTCGGAGTCCAAATGTAATTATCTGGGCTCCACGGCAACTAAGCGTGAGCCTTCCCGAAATAAGCTGCCCTTGTAGATTACCCGTGGGTCCCAACTTAGCTCTTCGAGGGCAAAGTTTACCTAGGTGATTCCATGGCGGCTAAGCGTGGGCGCGCCAGAGATGGGCTGCCCATGTAAAACACCCGTGGGTCTCAACTCGGCTCACCGGGGCCCAAGTTTGCGAATATGGGGGCTCGATGGCGGAAAAACGTGTGCATGGCCAACTTTGGCAGCCCATGTAAAACCCCCAGGGGTTCCACCTCGGCTCTGCTGGGGCGAATTTAGCAACGGTGTGGTTTCTACTGTGGTAAAGCGTGGGCATTCCCGACTTGATTTTCCCATGTAAAGCCCCCGCGGGGCCCACCTCGGCTCTGCGGGTCCAAGTTAGCAACGGTGTAGGCTCCACGTTGGGAAAGCGTGGCATGCCCGACTTAGGCTGCCTAAGTAAAACTTTGGTTGTGCAGAGCCCGAGTTCGCATTTCTGTGCTGTGGGCTTCATGGTGGCCAAGCGTGGGTATGACCAGCTTCGGTCGCCCGTGCAATGGCCCTATGGGTTCCTCCTCGACTATCCGGGGGCAGAGTTTTTAGAATACAGCTCTTAGGCGCACATTTCCGGTTTGAGCGGTGTCGGCGTCGCCGTCGGCGTAACTGCACGGTGCATTATGGGAGACGTCCCATAATGCACCCCGGTGACGCGCGCGTTGCATTATGGGACGTTTCCCTTAGACAACTTTCAATGCTGCTTGGTTTGGCGCTCCCTGGCGACTGAAGCAAGAAACATTGGGTAGGCCTGGGAGTGGCGACTGCATTGTTCAAACGTGAGCTATTACTCCGGTGGCGCCGCTTAGCGTAGTGTCTGAAGCAAGAAATACTGAGTAGACCAGGAAGCTGTGATCGCATGACATGCCAGTACGGCGAAAACCACGGCCCTGGCGGGCCAATCGGAACGTGACTACGTATCAGCGGAGTGAGCTTTTAATGCGAAGAAGTATCAGGCTTTTCGCTGCGTCATGTTCCACTTTGTGTGCGTTGCGCCCGTATACGTAGCGCATATCGAAGGCGCCTGTGCTCAATGTGGGGCTTGTCGTTCACCCTTTGCCAAGTTACAACGAGATAGGGTATAACCGTGGACTCTCACTCTGGTGGCGGCGCCTGGCTGTTGCCGGCTGGCTATAATTAGGGCTCCGTGTTTTCGGAGTTTATTTTTCGTGAAACTCGGAGGGTGTTTTTCGGAGTTTATTTTTTAGCGAAAATTCTGTGTTTATCGGAGTTTATTTTTCGTAAATCCCCAATTCTCCGGAATCCGAAGATTAATTTCTCAGTGTTTCCTATTAAAAAATAAATATTAACCGGATGCAAACGTATGCCAGATAAAAAATAAAACGCGCTTGTGTCAACTAAGGTTTCTTCAGTTGATTTTGACGTTGGTGTCATTAGCAATACTAATTTGTCCCACGACAAAAGTCGCACACAAGTGTGGCTTCGATAAACGTCAAAACCTTAAAATCAACAAGCTGCCAGAGGTAGCCGCAAGGAAGCTCGCAGTCATCCCATCAATCTATCCCACGGCCGCGCGAGGGGAGTGGTTAAGAATGCAACAGAGAGAAGTTTCAACTGCCCCTCTTCCCTATTTTATACAATATCTATGGTCCATAACTTTCACTGTTACCACCAGAAACATACCCTCTCCTTTTCTAAATCCCAAATCCCCTGGCCGGAACTGGAAACCAAAAGAGTGGCTTTTGTCGTGACAGGAATGGTAAGACCCCTTTGACAACTGTCCGATGCTTGAACGATAATTATGGTGTCATTTTCCCAGAACCATTATTCCTGCGCTGCCCAAATTGTAAAAAAAAAAAAAAAATTGTGGGGGGGGGGGGGGGTGGCATGGGCACATAACAATTCGGAGTTTATCGGATAAATCCGAATTGCCAACAATTTTACCGGCGGGTGATTTTCGGAGTTTTTCGGATTTATCCGACAACACGGAGCCCTAGCTATAGTGCACTGCGCAGGAGGGAGGAGGAGGAGGAGGAGGGGGAGTTGGATGGGAGGAGGTAGGATGAGGGAGGAGGAGGAGGGAGGAGTATGAGGAGTAGGGAGGAGGAGGGGGGAGAGGAGGAGGGGGAAGAGGGAGAAGAGCCGAGGAGCACGGGAGATGCCGATGAGGAGAGGAGGAGGAGAGGGCATGAATGAGGAGGAGGAGTATACCGTTTCCTCCGTACCCTCCCTCCTCTCCTCAAGAGCTGCGCTCTAATTAGGCATTACAGGAAGTTATAAAAAAATATTTTTTTATTTTGTTTATCAATACTATTATTTCACATATGAAAATATTAGGAGTGGCACAATATTGAAGGACGAGATACAAAAAAGCTAGCAATCCGAAAAAGAAAAAGCTCTGAGGTACAATGGACCCCAGTCATCCGGAAACTATTCACATAAAAAACAGCACAGCAATAACAATACATGAAATATACGGTCCAGTGAATGGTAACAAATTTGAAGCAAAGTAGCATTGGCAATGAAGCGCCGAAATTTAAAAAAAAATTAACATATTTTTACAGTTGATACGTGTTGCTCAAGACACGTGGAGACACTGTAACATTCAAATGTATTTCTATACTTCGTCTCTTCCTACGACGGACTAAAGGCAAAAGCTACGGACCGCCAGATCCAATCACGAGCCACTTAAAAATTTCGTGGTATTTTTCTTCGAGGCACATACCGGTGCCCGCGTCTCAGACCACTGATGGAGATGGGGGTCAGTGCTTCAAATCGAATAGCACTGAGTGACTCCTAAATTTGCTATTGCAAAGAAAGTCACAACATACAGGCTCTTTGCAGTGCCGTGGTGGGACCTGCAGGGGACAAAGTTTGCTCCCTGCATGTCCCACGAGGAAGGCCCCAAGTAGGCCGTGGGCAGCCTACGTGGGATCCACGTCGGCCTCCCTTCTGACGTCCACTTCGTGCTACTTGCGGGGTTATCAGCTCGGCCACTCGGCGTCGTGACCGCGTTACAACCTTGTCGTATTTACAGTTACCCCTCCACGCTCCCCGCAGGAGTTGAGAAGGCCGAGAGAGAAGGGAAATCCGGTTCGACAGGGCTCGAGCGCACGCAGCTTGCCACCGTACTTCCACGGAGCGGCTCTGCTTTTAAAGGCCGACATACAACCTCGGTTTTCTGCGGCGAGGATAATCCTCTAAGCGCTCCCCTCTCCTAAGATGCGAGGGAAGCCAAGTTGGGGCAGGGTGAAAAGTGGAGAGGATATAGGAAAGGAGGAGGCAGTCAAAAGTGGGAAGCGCGAAGTGTACGTCGGCCTTTAAATGCAAAGTGACGGAACGACATTCGGTATATCCCTTCTTTTTAAACAACGTCTTGAGCCTTTTCGAGCAACAAATTGGTGTCTCCGAGGTGTGGCCAGAACGTGGTTTGTAATTATACAACAAATTAGGCGGTAGCATTTGGTTGCAGTATCTCTTTAAGAAGACATGGCGTGGCAAGTCTCGAACATATTACGGTCGCTTCGTGGTCAATGAGATTACGGAATCAGTCGATGATAACGCTAAGAAACGAATTCCAAACGAAGAAGCGATAGCATGATAGGCCACACCTTGCGTTCCCTAAGCTAGCAGTGTCTAGAATAGCTTTCCGGTTCCGGCTATTGTTACGAGTGCCTGGTTCAAAGAACGCGCTTCATAAGATAAACGTCTTCAGTGCAGTGTTACAGTTCTGGAAGGTAAGGAATAAAGTTTATTAATGTCCCTGATAACTTAAGGAAACCAGGGTGCGCCGAGTGCAGTGCATCTTTTAACGCTTCCCAGCTGAGAAAGTTTGAGGCATCAGCTGGTAAGAATGAAACAGAACGAATCGCAATGTGAATTGGTAATTAGCGAGAAAGACAACAGAACAAATAAAAAGAGAGAAGCTACAAAAAAAAAAACACCGAAAGGGGTAATTTATTTACATTCAGAATAAAATCGAAAAAAGGCAGAGCAATTAATTGCCCTGCAATTCTGTTGCTACATGGAACGTTCTTTTCCTCGCTAAATGTAGTGGGGAAACTGAATTTTATTATAGGTCACGTGACATGATGGCATGTAACGTAAAATTTTCGTGAAATTTAGCGGAAAACAAATATTGTGTAAAAGTAACTTCGTGAAATCATCTGACATAATTTTCCCCGCTAACTTTGCCGGAGAACCCGAATTTGCGTTAATGTCACGTGACGTCAATCGTGACGTCAATTTTCCTGCTAAATCTAGCAGCGTAACTGATTATGTGTAAAGTTGACGTGACACAAAGTCATGTGACATCGTTTTTTCCGTCAAATTTGACGCGGAAGCTTAATTGGTGTCTAGGTCACATGGCGTAAATCTTTCCGCTAAATCTAGCGGGGCAAGTGAAGTCATTTGACATTACAGGCCACGGCTTCACGAAGTGCGGCTTCACGAAGTGCGGCTTCATGAAATGCGGCGTCATGAAATGCGGCTTCACGAAGTACGGAATGACTAGTCAAAGAACGTTTCATGTTCAAGAAGACAAAGGGATGGAAGTAGCACAAGGGGCATCTTAAATGCGATGTTTTCCATTTGCCTGGTTGATGTGTAAATTTCAACCTACCTTTTACGAAGGGGCTAACCTTTTCCCTCGGAGCCGCTGAATCGCAGTTGCACTGTGCGTTTCGCTACAACCAGCCGTCTAGAACGAAATTTCCCTGTCTTCTGACGTGAACTGTTAAACAGAGATTCTACAGTCTTTTAACATAGTGCAAGTGCAATCGAAAACAAAAAAGACTAAAACTATAAACACAGTACGTTGCTCTTATTTTTTAGCAGCTGTATATGCGGGACTGCTAATTGTCTTCGTAAACGAGCTGAATTTTTTTTATTATGAACCTTTTCAAAACAGTTTTTCCCAAAACGGCTGTGCCTTTAACAATCCTGTGAAAAACGATTTAGGCTAAAAGCGTTCATGTGTTTTCAAGCTGTGTCTTTTGAACAATTGTTAGGCTGACCCGTGTGGCATGCCCTCGTTTTGTAAACAATTTTCGATGTGATGTCACGATCTGTTAACGCAGACGAGAACAAAATTCTATAAGTTATCTGGTCATCCTTTATTTCGTGAGTGTATGTTTGAACCTGAATCCAATTGTGTTATTCAAGCAGCGTAAGTTATTGTGTTAAACAATAAAGTATTTCAATAAATGCTGGCGCTAATATGAAAGAGTCCCACGACATAAGAATCGATAATTTAGTGAAGTATGCCATTTTTGTTATCAGAACGTGTCCCTTGAGCGGTCGAAGCGATGTTAGAGTTCTGCCCTCATTTTGACTCTTTTTCGATTCAATGTCACTTTTCTCTGGGCTTACAGATTTCCTTACGCTTGTCAGGTAAGCAGAAATCTTGGAGCCTTTGTGATTCAAGCGCTTGCCTTTAGCCGGCTCCAAGATTGTCTTACCGACTAAGAGTAAGAAAATCTGGGGAGAACGACTGGCCGTCATAGCTGTGCTCGCTGCTGCTTTCTTACCACAGGGGAAGAGAGAGAGGGGAAAGATGCTTTTGTACGAATTTTGAGTGGCAAGTTAATCTTCTATAATCTTCTAGGGGGAGAATAGCGACGTTTGAAGAAGCCTGGGACCTACAAAGGAGAGTCCCGGTGATAAGAGGATTTCGCCTTCCCCTCTTCTCTTGCGGTTGCCCGAGAGCTGACGGGAAACTCTTCCTGGGCATGCGCTGTGAGCAGTTACCTCAAATATGGCGCCCAGTGAATACCCCTTAAAGGCGTGTTTACCTAAGCCTTTGCCTCCCCTCCTCTTCTCTCACTGTAAACAAGGTCAGGTATTGTCCGTGAAAAGGCGCCAACCAGAGTGCCGACATTAACCTGTTGACTTGTTCTACAAGTTTTTAAAAATGTACATAACCGGGACGCCGTCGTGGTGCCAACAGAAATGGCGGCCGTGTAACCGAACACGCTCAAGGTTCCTCTGACTAAGACCACAGGCAGCACAACTCATCAAGTATACTATACTTCCGTGTCAAGCGCCAGGGGCCGAAATCGCTCCAGTGATTAACCTACAGCAATAAACACAAACGAAACTGCCGGCGAAAAGCACGCCGGCAATTTTGCCTCTCTTTTCGCGCGAGAGGCAATGTTGCCTGTCGCGCGAGCTGTAAATACTATACAGGGGCTGTGGAGGTGAACCGCTTTCTTCTTCTCGGGCTTCGGAAAACAATGGTGTTATATTGGTATGCCGATTTGTCGTTACATCGATGTATGGATTTAATTTTTAGACGTTCTTATAAATATAGTCGGCATTTTTTGTTCCTGCTGGAGCGTTATATGCCACACAATGTTTGCAGTCGTGAGTGACACGGTAACTTAGCGTTTTTAAGGAAACTCAAGGTCCAAAAATATTTCGCTAGGATGCTCAGAAGGCGAAAGAGTTTCGTGCAACTTTGTCGGAAACATTCAGGAAAAAATCATTTTCAAGAACATTGCGCGGGATGCACATTGTGCACCAAAAATTAAAAAATTGAGGCTAATCTTAATAAAATTCAAAAATCGTGCAATGCATGTTTGAAGATTTTATTTTTCTACTAACTAAAATCTGCGTAAAATAAAAGATGCAAACTCTGAAGTGTCCAATCCAGCGAAAACTTGCACCAGTGAGTAACATAACCACCTAACCTGCGATCGTTTTTTTTAGTTTTATTGAACAAACATTGAGCAGTTGTTCGAGATTAAAAAAAATAGGTAATTTCACATTGTACAAAAGAAAAAAAAGAACTTGTAAGAAAGCTTTTATAGCTATAAAACGATGTAATTTGGAATGTTAGGAATTTTCTCGGTTGAATTGTGGCGTCTAACCATCCTATCTGGGTGCCCAGACATCGTTGTGGCCTTTTTCAACACAGACAAGTCGGAGGGAAATTCCAAAGAGAAACCTGAGTATTACTCCATACATCCTGTACAGGTTATCGCAACATTGTCCGAAGTCTCGGAAGATCCCTGGAAGACAAACATAAACAATGACCCAAGAACTACGGTGAGTCATTCTGTTTAAGTTGTTCCACGTAAAGAAAAAGCGAACATTGCCTGCAGATATGTCAATGTAGATATGGCAGCCCGACTGCACAAACGAAGGCCTGAAATATACGTATTTACGGGAACATGGCAAACGTTTTATGTAGAACACCCGCGCGTCTATTCTCTCTCACTGGACGTGTTGAGTCAGCCATCGCGGCGTAGAAAGGTGTCCAGAAAGTGACATCATGCAGTTGGAGTCAAGAATACCATATCCGCAGTGTTGCGAATAATTCAAACGCATGCATGCTCACTTTCAAAGCGGAGGTTGCGTCGGTTTTGTCCTTTCGCAAACCGCTCAGTAACTGAATATTGCGTGATGTGTGGGAAAATAAGCGCCCTGGCTATCTTCATCTCGAGGACAACTTTTGAAGGATCCCTGAGTTCACATAGATCAGATAGACCAGGTACAGGTCTTCTCACGCGGTTATACACTACTGAATACTGTGCGCAAAACAACTCAGACAGATTATTCGTTTGCTTCATAGCAGTAAAATGAACTTGTTGGCAAAGAAATTGTCGTGAATAGATTATTTTGTTAATTTCATTAAAAAAACCTAAATATGAGCCAGAATTTTAGATTATTAATGTTGTGGGAATCCACTTACCCCGCTGCGCCGCGAGGTAGTTTCCACCCCGTAGCTCGCTGTTGAGGACTGCTACGGCCGCGTTCGTTCGAAGACTGCTGTAGGCTCTGATAAAGAGGAGTCACTCCGAAACACAGGAATTCCGAAGAAGCGGGTTTATTAAAGTCTCGCCAACACACTTTGCCCGCCAGTCAAGCAAATAAAAGAAAAGAATAAAAAGTCTGCGTTGTCTTATCAGACATATTCACCTGTAGGGGCCCATGCCACCGTACAAGATAGGTTCGTGGGAAAACGGGAATGCAAAAAGAAAGGGCCTCCGAGGACCAGAGCCTCCCCAGGGAAAGAGAGTCCCCACCGCCGTTCCGGGGCGGGCTTATCTAGCCTACAGGAAATGGACGCACCCGGGTTGGGTGGTCTGGCGTAGCCCGCAGGTGGGACGCGCCCACGATTATTCCCAGGGGTGCGCCAGAGGCACATTCACCCAAAAAAGTGAGGGAGACACCGTCCTGTTCGAGGAATGCGGCCTGGCCTCGTATCCAGGAAGCCACCGCCATCGCAATTCCAACGCTCTGCATTTGCTTGGCCTAGGTAGGGAAACGGGGAACACGTTGTTCCCACAACTTAACTGAACTCGAGAGACGACATGTAGCTAATTTTAAATTGTGCTATTTTGCTGAAGACAATAATATTTTGTACTACGTTTGACTCTTCATTGCAGTTTTTTTTTTGTTGTGGGCCAAGAGATGCAGTACATTGCAGTTTAATAGCGACTACAGCTTGCTGCTGATTTGGCATTCAAAGAACTTGACATAGGTTTATTTCTCCCGTGCTATTCCCCTTTATTTGAGATACGGAATCGAACGGAGAACAAGCCTACTAAACGATTATTGACGTACTACATAACCCCAGGGGCAGCACAAGCAATCCTAAAAGCCCCGTTGGTATTGAAAATAAATTCGATACCAATATAGCCCGCCATTAGAACACTATTTATGGTAGTCAGATATCCTGGGAAAGTACAGACGCACACAAAGACAACAAGAACATGTGCACGAGGAGTTTTTGAACGCCCACTGTATGAAAGTTAATACTTACGACAGTACTATGCCGGATCGACCCAGCGTTTGTGAAAATAGGAACAAAGAGTTGCCTGGCGATCTCAGAACATGATCCGTAGATGATCAGCTACTCTACGTCTGAGAGCGACAGACCTTTGTCAACATCATAGTCGACCATGGAATACTTAAACGTCGTGGCCGTCAAGCGCGCAATGAAGGCACACAAAAGGACCACAAAAAAAAAAAGAAACGGGCTTGCGCAATATCATTAGCGGGGAAGAAATCTACTCCAAACGTTTAGATTTGCTGCTTGTTGGGAGGGGGGGATCTTTATGTTGCTCCGTCTTCGCCGATTGGCATTGGAGCCAAGTGGTCTTTTAAGAGGCTGGTTTTCCTTCTCTTTTGACGTAATGCATGAGGCATACCCAGGGCAGTTTTTTCAGCCAAAGTGCGAAAACTGTGATTTGAGTAGCCATCACCCGTAGATGAGCAGTGTGCCACGAAAGCCGTACTCCTGTTGCAAATAAGCGAGCGGCTTAAGGAAAGGCCAGGCAGGAACTGGACCTTCCGGTATACACGATTCCTGAAGCTAAGCTTCTGTATCAGTCAAAGCACATTGAGAGGAGGACGCCCAGTATCGCTGCGGCGATCCTGAATGCTAGGCCTGGAAGAAAAGGGAATATTGGAATTCAATAATGAATTTGAAAGCAACTAGGAATGATTTCAAGCCTGTGTTTTACGGCTTTTATAGTGTGGCTGTTCAGTGAGACAAATGCAGAGCTTTGAATGTGAGAAGTAACACGAGATGTGAAACATTTTCGTCGCGCCTACCGCATGCGCTTTCTTTATTTTATGCGTATAAGAAAGAATGACAACGGAAGTGTCTGGTTGAGGCACCCGCGAAGCGTCGGAAGCGACGCGTTACAACCAGCGACGTTACAGGTAATGCGTTAAGTTTTATATTAACGGTCTAACGTACGGGTTAGGATTCGAAACTAATAATGAGTGAAGTAATTTCTAGCCCAGCTTTCCACCCTTGTGAATTTCCTCACTATTTCAAGGTAGTGTCTACCAAATTTTGTCACTCGTTACTGTGGAATAAAATTAGTCACATTTTCGGTTCCTTCAAAAGGACAACGCGTCATCTGGAACTTGCTGCATTCTGAAAATTTAATAAATAAAGAATACAAATATTATACCTCGGCTTATCGCTGCCGAATACTGAAATCTAAAGCAATGGAACAGTAACGTTTGTTAGGTTGTTGGTATTCACGGTAGAATAATTTTGTTACTTTTGTAGTACACTAACGAAACTTAGTAACGCGTTATTGTGTGGCTAACTGACGAGTAACTATATTTTGTTACTTATTTTCGGCAACGGGCCGAACACATTACCCGCGGAATCAATTGACTTGGTAATTTGTGTTTAATTTCTAGTTCCTTTGGCCATTGCTCTACCGTGTCTACGCAAACAAAAAGTTTGAAAGGTATTACGTACATATTTTGACCTGCCGTAAGTATATAAAGGTGATACCAGAGCGTGGGAGGAAGTTCTAATAAATTATTTTAGTTTATTTATACTTTATCACTTATCTTTTAGGGATTCTTGCGGCGCTTGTGGCACTGATTGCAGCACTGTAGTGGCGTCGCTGGCCATTGCCGGCTGGCTATAGCAGCACAAAAACTAGCACCACGGACGACTAATGCCGTCATCCTCGCCCATCGAAGCCTGAATTCACAAGTGTAGACTATGTGGCAAGACCGCTTACAGAGAGAGCCTTTGCCTTCGCCCTAGTAGCCACCCTGGCAAGCTTTCGCCCAGGAGACTTCGCGTTTGCCCTCAAATAGCCCCATTGCCAAGCCGACAGCCCAGATAGCCGGTATACGGTGGCTGCAGTCATTCATCTTGATCTTTCGCCAGCCCTCCTTGGAGACAAGTTATCTTTCAGTCAGAAGTCTGCCATTATCGACATTTTAGCCCAGCTAATTTTCGCCAGTCATGAGGATGACCTAGGACACTTCGCAAGCATGCAGCATCGTATTGACCTGTTACCAAACTCCGTGCCCTACAGATAGCCCGTACCAGTATGCCCCCGAAGACAGACAGTTCGTGGACAAACAGATAAAAGACTTCTCAATCATATAGACCACACAAACCACACTCTAAGAAAAAAGGAGGAGAAAGGTAGCAACGGCGACTGTTCCTCCTTGTTGTAGTCAAGTTGCCCAGAGAAGGGAGGAACGGAAGTTTGGATGAAAGGAGGAGGTCGAGTTCCTCCTTGTTGAGTTGGCGCAGGGGTAGAACATCGCGCTACTGACCAAGTGGTTGAAGGTTCGATCCCTAAAGAGAGCGGTGTTTTTCTTTTTGCTTTTTTTTTATTCTTTTTATTTACCAAAATAGGCATAAACAAACCCAGACCGATAAAAGGAAAATTAAAGTCCTTATTATCCATCGACGCCAAGGAAAACTATACAAATATCATTGCTACAAGCTTCATCGGTGCGCTGTTTGATAAACAAGATTTGGGCACCCAGGTTGGAACTTGATCTAAGCCGTTTACGCAGGGGCCAAGACGACGAGGTCGGTCCTTCAGTCGTTTCTTTTGCCGCGGCGTTTTCGGCATTCACAAAGAAAGTTAAAACACATCCGTCATAAACCGCTTAGCTTCGAAACGATGCCGACACTGCTACGTACACTGGGCGGCTGCGATCAGCTGCGATAGTGGCGGGCTTCGGGCCTCGGTCTCTTCGGCCACATTTCGTAACTCGGCTGCCTCGGCCGCCTCGACCGCTGGGCCCTGACCCTGCACTCTAAGAAAAATGGAGGTAAAAGGCAGCAACGGCGCGTCTTCCTCCCTTCTACTGACGCGCCCCCAAGCGGACTCGAGAAGAAGGGAGGCATTTTCTTTCGGTTTCGTTTTCGAGCACGTCGCGCACGTTGTTTAATAAATGTTGTTGAGTTCATTGAGCTTCAGCGGCAGCGAAGGCCGCCGTTAATACCGTCTTCTAGTCCAAGCGTGCAGAACATTTCGGTTGCATTGACGTTTTTATCACTATTTTTTTTCAAACGAACAAATGAAGCCGCTAGAAACAGCGAAGTTCCGGAGCAGTGCCAGCAGCGCTACGTACACTGGATAAGATGGCCGTCTCTGGATTGCGGGAGGTACGGAGGTACGCGGAACTAAAGCGGAACTACAGTAGCGGAACCACGCGGATCTGTATCGACGTTTTCGACGTTATGGAAATCGCAGGAACTGTGTCCAAGGCAGGCAGGTTTTCCTGCCGGCTGCCTGGGTGCCTTCCGTGCTGAGTTCGGTTCTGTTTTCCCGTGCCGAGTGCCAACCGGCGTTCAACGTGGTTCTGTATTTCTGCGTGTCGGCAACGTAGCAGCAACATCGTGATGGCAGTGTTGTGCGTAGTGAAGAGAAGACTGGAATTATCGCCGATGTGACCGTGTGTTCGCGTATCAGTGGTGTAACAACAAGATGAGATGACGTAAACTGTCGGGCATTGATGCCGCTGGTTGGGCCGTGATCGGAGGGGGCGGGTGTCGCAGGTTGACATTTCCCTTTACATTAAAGTGTTTAAGACCACTTGAGAAATTAGGTGCAGTCGATCGACGTGCGGATAATCATGTTGGAACGCTGGTCTGAACGGTAAGCTCCTATCGTACAGTGGCCAATGTGACTGTCGGTCCCCGAGAGCGATTGCGCTCTGGTGAAAATACTGAACAGTACGAAATAATGACGGAAAGTACTATATTTACAATGAAATTTTAGCATAAAAAACGTAAAATCGAAAAAAAAAAGTTATCCTTTATTTTGTTATTTAAATATACTACGGTTCCTGGAGAAACTGCCCTCCAAGTGGCGCGCTGGGATGAGCGCTAGACGTTTTCGAGCTCGCCACGGGGTAGCTCCGTACACTTAACACCTGCCGCAAGTCGCGGCTTCGACTGCATTCAAGTTGATCGAAAAGCGATCTCTCTGCCCGTGAAGCATCACTTCCAGCTGAGTGAATATCCGCTCTACACAGATTAATTCTAGACGGCAATTGCAGCCGTGCGCGAACAGCACAAATAGTAAAACAAACACTACAATAGAAATACTGGCTCGGAAGTGCCGTGCGGGGAAACAAACCCAGGCTTGGAACCGCATTGGAGCGGCTCGATTTATTGGCTTTCAAATAATTACGGCATGATCGAGCGTTTTCTTTTTAATAAGAGATTCATCCCCTGAGCCATTAAATATACTCTCAGATGTATGACATTGCTGGAAAAAAACCAACATGCTGGGAATATTTTTATTGCTTAAAGAGTCACCGAAAAATTCCGTACGTTCAGAACGACCACTATAAAAGACGGAAACGCAGAGCTCGGGAGTAGTGATCGGGTTAGTGTGCAGTTGTATTGTTGTTTGTACGCTGTCGCATTGATGTTTCTGTGTATGTGTATGCGCTCTATGTATGTTCAGCTGATGCTTGTACCGTAGAACGCGTAATATGTCTACCTGTGTGAAAGAAAGAGTCTCGAAGCTCAATGGTGGCGATAGAATATAAAATATTTTTTTGTAGAACATGAATTGTGTTGTAACTAGCGCCACCTAGCCTAGCTACTTGCGATCAATCTGCGTGATTCTGCCATCTGGTGGCAAGCGATGTAACCTCCTTTTTTACGATACGCGGCTACGCCATAATTTCCTGTTACCATGCTGAAACGAGCCAAGAGGCTGCTTCGGATTTGCTTTTTTGAGAGCGGATTTTGGTTTTGCGGGCGAATGGTTTACCACTCCTTCGTGATGTGCGGTTGACGCAACGGTTGACGGAGGAATTGTGGCCCGAGGAATAGCAAAGGTAAGACAAAGTGCGCGAACTGGGTGCCGGTTGTCTCCGTTTAACATCGCAGTGCTGACGATGAGACGACTGAGTGACTGCATGCTTTCGAAACGTAAGTTTCTTTACCTGCAGGGGGAAGCCGGCTTCGGAAATAAATACAGTTCGCGGAAAGCTCGTGTTACGTTTTTATTTGCTGCTCCTCTCGCTCCGTACAATAGACTTCGTGTTCTCGTTAAGCCTTATTGAGCTCGATTTGCTCGATTCGTGGCCGCCATAATGAGATGCAGGCGACGGAGGAACTTTTTGCTCCCCTGCTTTGGGGACGAAAGTTCCTCCATTTCTGAAGGAACATATGTGTCAAGAGCGTTCCTCCCTTTAGGGAGGACTATACTGACCCTTTTTCTAAGAGTGCATGTCATACAGATCTCTCAGCATTTATCTGCCCTAAAAAAGAAGACACTGAATGCTGCTCGATTCTCCAGAGCTAATGCAATGAAGATGGACCGACGGAGTTCACCCTGGTGGACAACATCTTGTACCGTCGAACTCCTTCAGGAACGTATGCTGTTGTCACTCCTTCAGTCTTGCGTCCAGCAGTTCTCCAGGCACTAGATGACTCCGCGGAACATTTCGGCACTCAGTGGTCACTCCAAAAGGTTTAAGATCGTTATTGGTGGCCAAACATTCAACAGTCACTCTAGAGCTACGTATGTGTCATTTTGCCAGACGTGCCAACAGTATAATCGTCCGACATCCCGCAACGCTGGTTTCCTAAGTAGGATGCCCACGTCGGACATCCATTTCACGAGCATTGTCATAGATATTGTGACCATGCCGTCCAGTGATTCTGCCCGGTAAATCGTTAATGTTATAGACTTCGGAACCCGCTTTCTTGCACCAGCAGCCGTGTCGTCGACATCTGCACGTGACGTCATTCAACACTTGCATTGCATTTTTTACAACTATGGAACTCCTGATCATTGCCTCTCTGATCACGGCACAGGCTCTAAATCAGCGGAGTTACAACGCTTCAAGCGTCTACATAGCGTAGAGATTCACTACTCTACAGCCTATCGACCTGAATGAAATGCCCTTGTATAGCGGAGCAACGGAACGCTGCTCACAGTGCTACACAAGCTTAGCGCACTGAACCCCTTGGCTTGTCCTACCAATCTTCAGGAAGCTGTGTTTGCCTTCAAGATGTCGGTGAATTTGAGCACTGGCTTCTCGTCCTCTTAGCTGTTGTTTGGCTATAGGGAGCGTGCGGCACCTAAAGAAGGCGCGTCGATCCAACTGATGTTCCCGCCAAACGACTCTGTCCGGAACCACACCGCGGTGCTACTGTCTTGTCGCACGCTTCTCATTATCACTTCGCAGCCAATCAGATTGCGGCGTTACTCATTATGAAGGCCGAAGAAGCAATCAGGCAGCGCATGAATATAATAAGACCTGCAGTTCTTTGTCAGTAAGAACGGCAGGGCATATTATGTTCATGCTCTGCCTGATTCCTTCTTTGGACTTCATAATTAGTAACTCCTCATTCTGATTGGCTGCGGAGCGATAATGAAAAGCGTGGGACAATAACGCCGCTATCTGATTGGCTGCGGAGTGATAATAGAGAGCGTGCCACACCTAAGTGGGAGCGCCGATCCAACTGCTGTTCCCGCCAAACGACTCTGCTGGGTGCCGCAACGCGTCTCCACTGTCTTGTCGCACGCTTCCCATGTACAGAAGCTTCCACTACAATAACATTGCCATATTCAACAGCCAAGTCACCTTGAGTGCCATCGAAGATGCCGGAGAAAGTCACCAAGCGTCTCCTTAGTTGCCAAAAAGTCATCAGCGCCCACAACGCCGTTAACGCGCTGTACATTAATCTGCCCAGGATGTTCTTATTCCTGCTACACTGCAGTAGATGTGAAATGTGTTCATGCAAACTAAATGACTTGACTTTTTGGAGCTACAGTGGGCGATATGAGTGCGTGTCTTCTCATGATTTTTCTCTCGCCTTGCATAGCATGTGAATTTTGTATTTGTTTATTTTGTTCTTATACAAGATACTTGGTTTTTGAAGCAACAGTGGAATGTGAGCGCGCACTTATCTTCATTCTTTTACTTCATTTTCTATTAATTGAATCGTGTCCCAAGGAAACTTGCCTGCTCCGAGACGAGGAGGAGCCAACGTGCACGGCCAGAACAGCCCATGCCCTTCAAGTATAAGTCTGTCAAAACAGCCGTGCCAACCGCATCATCCACCACTACTTCACTTTTGTATATATGTATTTAACCTAAATATATTTCCTTTATTACGTTTGAAGTGAGCATTGATGCCCTACACCAGTTTGTTCAGACTTGCGATTCCGTATCCCAAGTGATCTCCCAAGAAAATTAGAAATGCTTCTTTATCGATAGCGACTAAATGTTGCTTTCACAAGGTAATTGCATTATACAATAAAATATATTGACCACCCAAGGTGTCATTGAGTTTATGAGGGGGAAACAATCGAACACATACTTATATTCTGTCCTAGATTTGAGCGCAATAGGTTGCAACTAAAGGTTAGGCTACATAATATTGAGAAAATACCTTTCACCCATTGTAGTTTGCTGTGACCATGGCCCAATGAATTAACGCGAAAACGAGCTTTCTTGGCTACAATGGTATTTACGAATTACACTGACATACTAAATAACAACTAGATTATATTTTGCTGTGCCATTCAAGTTTGCCAACATTTATATGTCTACAGCTAATCTGCGTGTGGGGATGTGTAAAACAAATTACTGAAAGCCCACAAAAGGGGACATTTCTTTGCTGATAGACGATCAGCGGCGTTGGTGAACTCTTTTCCTGTTAATACGTGCGTCTTTGCGTGCGTGTGTGCGTGTGAAACGCGGGGGTGCATACCGAATATGGTATGCACCCCCCCAAACGCCAACAACAAACGAAATTTGGTGTTGTGTAGCACTCATAGAGGTTTTAAAACTAAGTCTTTCTTTTGCAGAAGGATATTAAAGTATACACTCTTAATCTGGGACCGGCAAACGTCACGGCTATAGCCGTGACGTTCAACGTTTTCAGGACTTAGCCGCGAACTGATGCGGCCCCGTCAAAGTTGCCGTGTACAACGTCACGGCTGCTGTTCTCCCCTCCCTCTTTGATGGTGCCAATGGCTATATAGGTGGCTCCCTAGGCGGCCCTGTAATTTTCGGCGGCCCGTTTGCGCAGGGCCGGGAAAAACGGGCCGGCTATGCACGTAATAGTGGAAAAAAAGACTCTGCTTTCCGCTAGATGGCGGCAGTTGCGGCCACCCAGCGTGCCCCGCGGGCGCAGCCAGCGCATTTCTCCTCTCGTTGTGCCAGGACGACGAATTTTGAACGTACGATCGAAGTACGAATCTAATCGGAAGCATCTGCGGGTGACGTTTGTTTTCTGATCATGGTGATGGAAGCCTATGTTAGAGTGTGCGCCGAAGCCGCGGGACAGTGAGTTAGTTCTTCAGGATGCTCACGTCGAAGGATATCAAAGGCGGGCGGTGTAACCATGGCGGAACACGTGAATTCGATGGCTTCACACGGCCTGCTGATCTGGCGGCACGACCAGCACGATCACCACTTCTGGGCCAACTTGGCTGGTGCTATTACTGCGGGTACAATCCTCTTCAGCATAACCGACTGGGTAATTATGTAGCTCACTGGCTAATAACGGAATAGAGTCAAGTATTGAAAGAGTTCCTAACTAGTAACTTTTCTTCTCGTTAACAGAGGACTTCTTGGACCCGCTCCTGGATGATACAGGTATCTATACACCATATTCTTGTATTCTAAGAAGCACGTTTGAAATCACCTCTTTTCATATTATTCGGATACCGGCTGGCGTCGCCGGTGGAAAGCGGAAAACAGGTTTGCTTCATTTCACCTTAGCATGGACTTACAACAACGGCTACAAGCGCGGACTCTTCGCGTCTGACGTCGGCTCGGATGCGCACAAGCACTCGTGGAGGGTGACAATTTTTAAAGTTCTCGGGTCACAGTCGCAGCCCTTATTGTTTGCCTATGGTAAGCTGAGGCAGATGAAGCTAGCCGGTTATTCCTCAACGGTGGCCACCAGCATTTTCCAGCGACAAGGTGTAAATAGCTTTATAGGGGGTGCTTTTTCTTGCCGAAGTGTCCGCCGATAGAGCACGGCGTATACGGCGCACTCATCAGCTTGCCGTCCGAGGTATATAGTCGTGCGTCTCGGCCGGCGTCGACGATCGACGTTGAGCAAAGGAGGACGGCTACACAAGGAACATTTATACTAAAATTGATGATGAATGTAACATCTAGAATACACTAAGTTTGTCCTTGTGCGTGCACCCTTCTTTGCTCACGCGACCGTCGACGTCGGCCGAAACGTTCTTTCTGTGTGAATGAGCCTTCAGGGGAGACTCGCGTCCCTGCGCTAGACGTCAAAGCGTGACATGTGAGGACAGTCTCCGCCCACCGCGTCGCAGCCTACGACGTACCGCTGTCCGCAGTGAAGGGGTGCCACACTGATTGCTTTAAAGCATGTTGAGCTTTAATCGGTACGCGCTCGGAAGCGAGAAAGACAAGCAGGCGTTCTACGCACGCCCGAGCAAAGAGAATATACTCGGGTATCCGTGTCTCGGATGGCTTCTTTCCAGCTGTCGCTGTCCCCCATCTTACGCAGAAATCTTACCAATTTTTTATAAGTTTGTGCTCATGATGTAACGAAGTATACATGTTAGATCTTATTTCAGGCACAAAGTTGGAGTCGAATTTGGATTATTTATAAAAACAAAGAAAGATTTGTGGTGGTGCAACTGCGCGAACCGCAAGTTGCACACATTTTTGTCCTCATGTTATTAGAAATTGAAACGTCTAAGGCGGAAACTAACCTTTTCCAACTTATCGGAGGTAGCATGCCTGACTCCTTTCCATTTCCCTACATCTTAAGTAATGCAGTATAACGTTTGGTGACACTCTAAGAATAAGCTTTTATTAGGCTAACTGAATTTAGGAAATGTATTGTATTAAACAATATTTTTGAAGAAAGTCGAACTATTTATTTTACAATATTTGACGCAGTTTAGCAAGGTGTTTACCCTGACGTGACCATACTTTTAAATTTAGTAATTACAGAAAGTTAATTATTCAAAATCTTTGACACCATAATTATCCAAACGTCAAATGTTATGAATTTTTATATTAAACAAAAATAGCTGTTTATGTGCGACGTGTAGTTTTTGAGCAAACGATTTAGTCGGTGTTTCATGACGCAGCCTGTATGATATAACCATGAACCTGTAGATCCTGGCAAGTGGACAGCCTCAGCTCCCCTTCCTGGTGGCGTCGAAATTTACTGGTTTGTTCCCACTCTGCAAACTGCCACCAAAGCTCTATTCATATGACGTCAGACTGCTTTTTAATGTCCAGTAACTAAACATAAGCATGGCCGCCGAGAGCAAATGCGGTTATCTAATTGGCGAATTTGTTTTCGCTTATTTTGTTTTCCGCAGAGTTCACGAATAAACGTTTTGTTAGCGGCCATGTTTGTGGCCGATGACTCAACATTTGTATAGACTCTAACATCCAGCAAGCTACTTTCTAAAAAACCAGCTGTTTGCTAAATTTTAGAACGTAATTAAGATAAAAGACATGTTCTCTCTTCCCTATTAACTTATAATGAAATGCTGAAAATTCTTAATCGCAGCGGCATCATGCCTTGATGACAGAGGCAAATGGCCTTCGGACGTGCCGCGGACACCCGTCTTGTGGCACGAAGCTCCGGCAGACTGTCAACACAGTTGGCTCGGAGAGCGCACCTGCAACTGCGGCGGGTCCTAGTTCACCAAGTGTGTCAACTGAAAGCAGCGGCCATGCTTCCACCAATATTTCAGCAAGTGACACAAGTTTTCATATACTTTTCTATTTTATTGTTTGAATGTGGTATTTATTACAACAAAGCACCACCTGTATCTTCAGCTCTGCATCTAATTTAAACAAATAAATGGATTGTTTACCTGCGGACCCACTGTTCTTTTAAATGTTTAGAAACCATCGGCCTTGCCCTTGAAACAATTCCTGTATATTTGCTTTCCCCTAGAGCACTCGGGAAGTGAATCGCTAAAGTATACAAATTGAGCTTGGTAATAATTTTCCAATATATTTTGCGACTCAAAAATAAAGTTGCGACGTGACTATGTGCATGACGTCTTACAAGAAGACGTCAGGCTCAGTGCCACGTCACAGCTTCATTTTTACGGTGAAATTTTCCTGTACTTCTCATTTGCCTGGCTTTATTCGTGCATCACAGTCCTGGACCCTCCGAGATACTCTGCGGGGGAGTGGACGACGGCACATTTTTATAGCCAGCAGAAAACGGGCCACATAGAAAACAGGCCAGCTAGAAAACAGGCCAGCTAGAAAACGGGCCACCTAGTACACAGGCCAGCTAGAAAATGGGCCAGCTAAAAACGGGCCGGCAAGATCCAACTTGTCACGGCAAATCTTGGGGCCACCTAAAAAGGGACGGCAAACGGGCTGGCAATTTTAGGTGGCCCCGAAATTTGCCGTGACAAGTTGGATCTCATTTGTCACGGCTATAGGTGGCTCTCTAGGTGGCCCCAGATTAAGAGTGTAGGATAGGGTGTGTGAGCATATTTTGTTTTGCTAATATTTATATAGCCGGCGGCAACCGGAAGTGGCCGAAATCTCAATTTGTTTGATATTATAAGATATTGAAGAAGAAGAGCAGTAGGTAATGCCCGGCACCCGGCACTCGCACGCGTAACGTCACGCGGCACGGCAACGACGGTCGTGCCGGATTGGCTGCTCCTCGAAGAGGACGCTGCGTCGTCACACATAGCAACGCGCGGTTGCTGCCCCTGCCGTCAATGGGCGTTTCGTGTATATCCCTAGCAGAGCCGTATATTGGGAGAGTTCGGTCAATAATTGGTAAGAATAGGGTGAAAAAGGGGGCACGTCATTGGCCGAAATTGTTTTAATAACTTTGGCCGCCTTGATTGACAACTCTTCTGATCAACCACGAGCCACGAATAGGCAACTAAAGGAGGCTATGAGTTTAACTTATATCTTATAATCACTATTTCTAGGTATTGATGTATTCAAGTATGTCATTTCAGCAGGCAAGAGTTCAAGGTTGCCACCACTTAGTAACTGAAAGGGCCACGCACGTGACGTTGTCGACACAGCTACATTTAGAAGGCACTCTTTCTTTTGATCGCAGTCGCAGTCGCGGTCACGACCGAGTGGACAGTAAAACCGTGGACACGGCTCCGTCGGAATTTTAGACCCTAACACCGAACGCTCACCCCAGGTTCGCAGTTTCGCCACATGTTTCAGGAAACATTTCTCGTCCATTGAGCCCGCAAGTGTGAAGTCACCGCTCCAAACAAACCGTTGCCAGTGGCGTTTCTTTGCGGATGAATACATGGGACTAGATTTCGCTCCAAAAAAAACGAGCGGTCAAAAACCGGACATGGAATTGAACAGCTAAAATGATAGACATAGCGAGCCTAGATTTCACACTTACCTCGAAAGAATAAGTTTGCCGAGCGTCGGCTGTTTCTGAAATATTTGCGACGGAAACTTCGCGTCCTTCAGACGTCTCGATTTGCATGCTACAGACGACAAACGCATGACGAACGCACGCAGAATAACTTAAGTATGCCGTCTGCAATTGTTTGAATCGTTTGCAAAATACTACGATTTTAAATTTGTAGTTATTTGGAATGTTGCAGGACTAAGGAAACTCACGAGGTTTATAAACCAAATTTTGTTTGCGTACGATAGGATACTGCCTGATGATAATCATCACACAGATGAAGATCTGCTAAATCTACAGCGAGAAAAATTATTTCTTAAGAACGTAATATCAAATTCGTTGAGCCATTTTTTTATTTTGCAGTTGACGTTCAATTGTAATGAATGTGCAATTTCTTTTACTCTGACATGAGCGGTTTGAGAACGCAAAGATTTTTCTTTAGGCTCGCAATACATGTGTGTGTCTTGTACCTGCTTGTAATTATCACACTGAGAAAAAAATCCTACTGATTCTTCAGTTTTAAGTAAGAACCCAAATAGCGAAAGAGCTGAAGAATAACATCGGTTAAGTTATATTGCCGCGTGCATCACCCGAAAGAAACGCTAGTCATTGTGTATCTAGAATATTCGTGTTTACTCTTACCCCGAGTGTAAAAGGTAAGAATGCAAAGTGACCTTGCCTAGTGAGTCTCGAACATTCTAGGTCGAATGTTCGAGATGTCGAGTGTAGTAGATAAGTAGTCAAGCGTGAGCTTTGCCGACTCAATCGGATTCTCCTCGAGGACGAGGCACATACACTCTTGCTCCAACCGGCTATCACAGCGACGCGGTGACGAACGCTGCCGCTGTTTCGACGCATTCCTTCTTTTGTTTTTAGCACAAGTTCGCCGATTAACTTTTATTCTCAGTTTACGCTTCTCCAGCCTTTTTCCTCCGCGACATTTCTGGGGAGGTGCGAGGTAAAATGAAAAACGTTCGTTCTCGGTCATGCACAAGGCAATGGATATACTTTACGGACAGTTCGTTTATTACACAAATATACACTCTTAATCTGGGGCCACCTAGGGAGCCACCTATAGCCGTGACAAATGAGATCCAACTTGTCACGGCAAATTTTGGGGCCGCCTAAAATTGCCAGCCCGTTTGCCGTCCCTTTTTAGGTGGCCCCAAAATTTGCCGTGACAAGTTGGATCTTGCCGGCCCGTTTTTTAGCTGGCCCGTTTTCTAGCTGGCCTGTTTTCTAGCTGGCCCGTTTTCTAGCGGGCCCGTTTTCTAGCGGGCCCGTTTTCTAGCGGGCCCGTTTTCTAGCGGGCCCGTTTTTTAGCTGGCCTGTTTCCTAGGTGGCCCGTTTTCTGCTGGCTATAAAAATGTCCCGTCGTGCACTTCCCCGCAGAGTATCTCGGAGGGTCCAGGACTGTGATCCATGAAGAAAGCCAGGCGAATGAGAAGTACAGGAAAATTTCACCGTAAAATCGAAGCTGTGACGTGGTACTGAGCCTGACGTCTTCTTGTGAGAAGTCACGTCGCAGCTTTACTTTTGAGTCGCAAAATATATTGGAAAATCATTACCGAGCTCAATTTGTATAATTTAGCGATTGACTTCCCGAGTGCTCTAGGGGAAAGTAAATATACAGGAATTGTTTTAAGGGCAAGGCCGATGAATTCCAAACATTTAAAAGAACAGTGGGTCCGCAGGTAAACAATCCATTTATTTCTTTAAATTAGATGCGCAGCGTAAGATACAGGTGGTGCTTTGTTGCAATAAATACCACTTTCAAACAATAAAAAAGAAAAGTATATGAAAACTTGTGTCACTTGCTGAAACATCGGTGGAAGCATGGCCTTGCTTTCACTTGACACACTTCGTGAACTAGGACCCGCCACAGTTGCAGGTGCGCTCTCCGAGCCAAGTGTGTTGCAGTCTGCCGGAGCTTCATGCCATAAGACGGGTCTCCGCGGCACGTCCGAAGGCCAGTTGCCTCTGTCGTCAAGGCATGATGCTGCAGCGATTAAGAATTTTCAATATTTTATTATAAGAAAACAAGGAAGAGAGAACAGGTCTTGTATCCTAATTACGTTTTAAAATTTAGCAAACCATAGGTTTTTTTAGAAAGTAGCTTGCTGAACGTTAGTCTATTCAGATGCTGAGTCATCGGCCACAAACATGGCCGCTAACTTAACGTTTATTCGTAAACTCTGCAGAAAACAAAATAAGGCAAAACAAATTCGCCAATTAGATAACCGCATTTGCTTTCGGCGGCCATGCTTGTGTGTAGTTACTCGACATTAAAAAGCAGTCTGACGTCGTATGAATAGACCCTGTAGCTCTGGCGGCAGTTTGAAGAGTGGGAACAAAACAGTAAATATTGACGCAACCAGGAAGGGGAGCTGAGGCTTTCTACTTGCCAGGATCTACAGGTCCATGGCTATACCATACAGGCTGCGTCATGAAAACACCGGCTAAATCGTTGCTCAAAAACTACACGTCGCACATAAAAAGCTAATTTTGTTTGATAGGAAAATTATTAAAATCTGACGTTCGGATAATTATGGTGTCAAAGATTTTAAATAATTAACTTTCTGTAAATACTAAATTTAGAAGTATGCTCAGGCCAGGGTTAAGACCTTGCTAAACTGCGTCAAGTATTGTAGAAAAGATAGTTTGACATTTTTTTTCCAAAAATATTGTTTAATACAATACATTTCTTAAATTCAGTTAGCCTGATAAAAGCTTATTCTTAGAGTGTCACCAAAAAGTTAGATTCAGTAGCTTAAGACGTAGGGAAATGCGAAGGAGTCAGGCATGCTGACTCCGATAGGTTGGGAAAGGTCAGTTTTCGCCTTAGACGTTTCAATCGCTAATAAAAAGAGGACAAAAATGTGTGCAACTTGCGGTTCGCGCAGTTGCACCAACAGAATTTTTTTTTTTATAAATAATCCAAATTCGATTCCAACTTTGTGCCTGAAATAAGATCTCACATGTATACTTCGTTACATCATGAGCACAAACTTATAAAAAATTGGTAAAATTTTTGCGTAAGATGGTGGACAGCGACAGCTGGAATGAAGCCATCTGAGGCGCAGACAACCGAGTATATTCTTTTTGCTTGGATGTGCGTAGAACTGCTGGCTGTCTTTCTCGCTTCCGGGCGCGTATGATTAGAGCTCAACATGCTTTAAACTTTAAAGCAATCAGTGTGGCACACCTTCACTGCGGACAGCGGTACTTCGTACGCTGCGATGCGGTGGACGGAGATTGTCCTCACATGTCACGCTTGGACGTCTGGCGCAGGGACGCGAGTCTCCCCTGAAGGCTCATTCACACAGAAAAAACGTTGCGGCCGACGTCGACGGTCGCGTGAGTAAAGGAGGGTGCACACACAAGGACAAACTTATTGTATTCTAGATGTTACATTCATCATCCATTTCAGTACAAATGTTCCTTGTGTGGCCGTCCTCCTATGATTAACGCGATCGTCGACGCCGGCCGAGACGCGCGACTATATACCTCGGACGGCAAGCCGATGAGTGCGCCGTATACGCCGTGCTGTATCGGCGGACACTTCGGCAAGAGAAAAGTACCCTCCTATAAACTATTTACACCTTGTCGCTGTAAAATGCAGGTGGCCACCGTTGAGGCATTGGCAGTTAGCTTTCTTTGCCTCACCTTCACATAGGCAAACTGTAAGGGCTGCGACTGTGAACCGATTACTTTACAAATAGTCACCCTCCACGAGTGCTTGTGCGCAGCCGAGCCGGCGTCAAACGCGAAGAGTCCGCGCGTGTAGCCGTTGTGGTAAGTCCATGCTAAGGTGAAATGAAGTAAACCTGTTCTCCGCTCTCCACCGCCGACGCCAGCTGCTATCCGAATAATTTGAAAAGAGGCGATTCCAAACGTGCTTCTTAGAATATAAAAATATTGGGTATAGATACCTGTATCGTCCAGGACAGGGTCCAAGATGTCCTCTTTTGGCGAGAACAAAACTTACTAGCTAGGAACTCTTTCAACACTTGACTCTATTCCGTTATTAGACAGTGAGCTACATAATTACCCAGTCGGTTGTGCTGAAGAGGACTGTGCCCGCAGTAACAGCACCAGCCAAGTTGGCCCAGAGGTGGGGGTCGTGCTGGTCGCGCTGGTCGAGCCGCCTGATCAGCGGGCCGTGCGACGCCATCGCATTCATATGTTCCCTCATGGTTACACCGCCCGCGTTGAATTCCGTTGATATCCTTCGACGTGAGCATCCTGAAGAACTAACTCATTGTCCCGCGGCTTCGACGCACACTCTAACATAGGCTGCCATCACCATGATATCACAACAAACGTCACCCGCAGATGCTTCCGATTAGATTCGGACTTCGTACATTCAAAATTCGTCGTCCTCGCACACCGAGAAGATAAATTACCGTGCCCCGCTGGCTGCGCCCGCGGGGCACGTTGGGCGGCCGCAACTGCCGCCATCTAGCGGAGAGCAGAGTGTTTTTTTCCGCTATTATGCGCATAGCCGGCCCGTTTTTGCCGGCCCTGCAGAAACGGGCCGCCAAATATTACAGGGCCGCCTACGGAGCCACCTATATAGCCATTCGAACCATGAAAGAGGGGAGGGGCACACTCCAGCCGTGACGTTGTACACGGCTATTTTGACGGGGCCGGATCAGTTCGCGGCTAAGTCCTGAAAACTTTGAACGTCACGGCTATGGCCGTGACGTTTGCCGGCCCCAGATTAAGAGTGTATGCTCAAGTACTGTGCTGTCAGAAATTCTTGAAACGTGTGCTGGCCTGCACTTCGACCTTGATCACGGTGGAAGAAACACATTTAGGTGAAGACTCTGGCCGCTCTTCCCGCGAGGAGCGAGGGACCAGATCGTGTTCGGAGCTAGCCTCAAACCAGGAGTAGTTAGTTCCACGCCGCCGCGGAGGGCGCTGAGGTATGAGGAACCTCCTCGGCGGCCACGGTGTCGGCAGCGTAGCGCGCTCGCCTTTTCCCGGTGTGGTGGTCTGGTGGTGGTGTGCGGCCAGTGGCTGCCTCGTGCTTTGCTTTGAGGTAAAACAAGAAGCGGTGAGATTCAGTAAGGTGCGGTGAGTGAGGGAATGCGAGGGCACCACTGGGAGAAGCAACCGGAGTGGTCAGTTTGGGAGGGATCCCATACTTGGGCGCCATCTATCCCCGTGCGAGTGAAGGGCACTTGGTGTGCCGAGCATAATGTGGCCGCCGCATCAGACAGCGTCATCACCTAAATGTGTTTCTTCCACTGTGGGTACAACAAGAAGCGTAGAGCGAGGGAATGCGGGACCACCGCTGGGAGAAACAACCGGAGCGGTCGGTTTGGGACGTTGGTGTTGCACGTGATTCGGCTTCACAGTGTTTTCAGCTTCTCAAATATCGCAGAAGCAAGCTCCACGGGAAGGCGTTTGCGCGCTCACTAACCTCGAGCGTCAAACGAACCGGTGTACGAGCACTCTTCGCTTCCGAAATCCCACGGAAAGTTCAACGCGAGAATAGAAGTTAGTCCGACCGTAACCGACTTCATTGAACGCAATCGCGTACTTCCCAAAAAACAACAACAAACAAAACCCACTGAACTTGCGAAGCTTTCGTGTCGTCCGCTAGAAAGGTGAAACCGGTTGTGAAACTTTAGTACTGGCTTTTGTCATTACTTTATGACACTGAGACGATAGAAAAATTATTTATGATCTCTATGATTAGATATGCAGAAGAGACAATGCTTACAGAAAATCATTTACTTTTTTATCAGACAATTCTGAACCTCACGTTGAGCCCCCATGCGTTTGTCAATAACAACGGCCTTAGCAATGGTTTGCTTGGAAGGGAGTGCCATGTTGTGACGTCATCACTTACGGGATCAATGTCATATTTTCTGGCTCAGTAAACACACTCAGAATTTTTAAACTCCCTCTTTCCACCAGTCTCTGACAATTATCTACTAATTTACTTTCAGCCGCATAAAAAAAAAAAAAAATTACGCCGCGGTATGGGCATTTTTAAGGCCATCTCAGAAATGTTTACTTTGCAGTATCATCACGGAGGGGTTATGCGGCGCTGGCGGCGGCGCCGCTTTTCGCCGCGCCATCCCGGCTCCCTCCGGCTCCTCCCACTGACGAAACACTATCTATACACCATTCCTATATTTACAAGTCCACAGCCCTGCACGAGCATGTTCGTCGCTTCGGAAAGTGAGCAAATCAGGTGCCGTCCGCACGAACACTGAAAATGAAACCGGCCAGGAGCCCGCTATTGGAAAGGTCTACAGACGATTGCGAGCGAGGCGACTGGCCGCCACCTCTCCGCTCGTGCGGGAATGCCCGTGCAATAGACCTATTGCTATATTACCCAAGCATCAAGGAGAATGCAGGGATTGGTGTTCCACGCGCCGCACGTGCTGGCCTCAGCAGTAGTAAGTTTTCTAAAGCAAAAACATAAAACAAATTGAATATTGCACGCGCGTTCATCAACGCTTTGTTTTGGTTATTTACTTCGAATCTTTTATACGGGGAAGGCGTGCGCGTGTGGCGCGTGGAACACCAATCCCTGCATTCTCCTTGATGCTTGGGTAATATAGCCAATGGTCTATTTCAAGCTTGCCTAAGCTATCTTGACACGCACGCTCCACGTGCACACACACATGGGACACGAGTCAGGGCTCCCTTCTTGCAGTTGTATATGTACGACTCTCGTGACCGGGCGTGTTTTAACCTACAGTAATACCTCGTTAACTCGAACACGGCTATCTCGAAATAGTAGTTAAGTCGTAAAATTTCCTTGTCACGGAATGAGCTCCCATAGGGACAATGTATTTATTCGTCCTTGCTTATCTCGAAAGGTTTTCGTGACGGACTTCGGATATCTCGAAATCTCATCAGCGAAAATCGCAAAAGCCCCCCCCCCCCCCACAATAAACAACAAAAACTGCCGCAAAACACAAACAAAAAACGTGCATGCGCAAAAAAAAAAAATGCGGAAGCGCAAGGAAACAAAAAAAAAAAGACCGTGGGTGGGATGTACGGAGACGCGAAGAAGTGTGCGACTCAAAAACGTCTTTTTTTTTTTACGATTTTCATTTGGACAAATTAATCGTTCACAAGCCGGGATGCCTGCAGTTCCGTGCCGCCTTTCCCTCGAGCTTTTTGTTCCGCTCTGTCTTTCGTTTTCTCTTTGCTCCTGGGTTCTTCCGTTTCCCTTCCAGGTCCGGTCGTCGTGAGTCTCGTGTTTCCCAGAGGTGTCTCGTTCGTTTCAAGGCTTTCAAGTGTTCTGCTCTTTGCTGGTTGTCCGCCATTTTTTGTGTATTTCAAAAAGTCTTGCGGCGCCACACGAGTAAGGGTGAAGTGTTCGATTCGGTCATCGGTTGTGAATTCTCTGATGTTGTTGGCGCGTGACTCGATTGAGCGTGATGGTGGAAGAGCCCAAACAGTGCAAATCACTGACGCTTGAGAGGAAAGTTGCTCTCATCAGAAAAGTTGATGATGCCGCGATTGTTAGAAGTTTTATTTAGAACATCGCGCGATCAGAGGTAAAAAATTCCGGTACTTTGCTTATCTCAAAATTTCGCTTATCTCGAATTTTTTCACCGTTTTTGTGGCTTCGAGTTAACGAGGTATTACTGTACTTACGACAAGAATTTACATTTAAGTTAAAATGATACCACGGTGCATCCCGAATGGAGGGGGATTGCTCGTGTAAAGTAAAGCGGTAAAAGTGAGCCTACAGGTGTGCTTTATTTTTAAAGCCAGCTTGCGCTTCCGCATAAGAAAAAAAATCTACTCAGTCTTTTATAATAACCATACAATATAACTTTTGTGAACATTATCGGAATCATTAAGCAATGCCGTATCAAGTATTCCTGGTTTGCTCAGTTGAATTGCGCTGTCTCCCTTCCAGCGTATTGTGCCCTGGCGTCCAAACATGGTTGCGCCTTCTTTCAATACAGTTAACAAAAAGAAAGAGGCCAAAAAGAAGCAGTAGTATGGCTCCGTACATTCTGTACAGGTCGTCGTAGCTTCCTCCGAGGTCTCTAAAGAATCCTGGAAAACAAACGAAAACAATGACCAACGAAATACAATTAGTCGCTTGTGTTTCACTTCATCCTAATATACGGGCAGCAACTAAGGGAGAGGAGGAGACGAGAGCGCACGGGGACTTGAGAACACCATGCTCTGATTGGAGTGATTAGTGTTCAGACGCAAGGCTAGCTGGCTGCCTTTGTCTCCATCGCACTGTTCGAACGCCAAACGCCGGACGCCGGAGTTCTGCACTCTAACGGATCTGACGACTGCAGTGGTGAGAAAGGCAGCTATGCGGAGCGCAAGTTCGTCTGCATCTTGCGCAGGGGTTGAGATGGTGTCAAAAACTCAGACGTCTAAATGACTCTGACTGGAAGGTTAGTGGGTAGAGCCCGATGCTTGCTGCCTTGACGTCTACTCACTGTCCTTCCAATCAGAGTCAATCAGAGCTTGGCGTTCTGATGTCCCCGCGCGCTCTGGTATCCTCCCCTCCCTCAGTTTCTGGACGCATAGCCACTGACAGCTGGTGAAACGCAGGGGCATAGCGCGGTCAAACCCAGCTCCTCTATACGCCTTCGCACTGCAGCAACGAGTTTGAGTGAGCTTAGAGCACTAAACCGGTGAACCCACGCCCTGCAGCGAAAACTGCGCCTCCCCCCCTCTCCCCGCACAGGCACACACTCGCCGACCACCGCCATCTTGCCCCTTTCCCAGATTATTGGTCACGGGACGTCAAGGTGGCTGCGCCCATAGATGGGCCTAGCACGGCAGTGCGAGTCGCGTTGAAACGCTGCGATCGTGCTGTGGGAGCTGGTTATACAGGGCTTTAGTAGATCGTCTTGGCATCCCCGGTACGCTATAGGCTAGAGCGACGACGCTACTGCGCATGTGCGATGCTAGCGGAAATAAGCGGAGCTGCTGAAGCTAGCGGATGCGCGCTATTTTCGACGGTGGCGAGAAACGAAGTGCGGGTCGCGCGGCGCCCTAGCGTGGGTCCCGCGAGATCGAGTATTGGCGAGACTAGGGAGAGCCAGCAGGGGGACGCAATTGAATATAGCCGCCAAGCCGCGCCTTTCCGCTCTGTCCGCTTCGCGATCGCGGTCGTGAAGGATGGATTATATCTTGTTGCTGCGAGAAGTAGCCGCGACAAAGCCGTTCCAGGACTGCAGCAGGTAGAGATGTATGGCGGACATGCTAAATACAGCCACGGGGAGAAAACAAGCTTCGAACTTCGTAGTGCTGAGAGCAAAGGGTGCGGCCTCCTACACGGCCGCTTTTGTCGTGAGGACGGAACCGACCAAGGGAGCGAGCGAGCAGGCGGACCTGAACGACTTCCATGGCATTTAATTTTTGGCGAAAAGTGAGAAAGATGAAAAAAAGACCGATTGTAACGACACAACATAAAAGCTGCGGTCGTTGTCACTTATTTTTTAAAATTTCTCTCGATGGCTTTGTCGTTTGACTTATATCGAATTGGTTTGGACAGCTTGGCCGTCAGTATATTCAATTACAAACATAATAAGCATTTACTTCGAAAAGAAGCAAATATTACCACTTTATTCAATAAAGAAAGAATATTCTATTAAGATAGCGACGTTAATAAAAAAAAAGGCAAACAATTTCTTTACAAACTTTTGTTTTACGCGAGCCTTAGTGTCTGAAAAAAAACGCCAGTGGCATTGCGTTAGCTCTCATAACGCTGTAATGTTTAGCGCTTTGCAAACGTTCTACTAAAATTTGAAATGGCGGTTCCGCTACGCTACGTATAGCGGAGGACGTAGCGGATTGCGGATTGCGTCGCGGGAGAGACTGGACGAACTACCAAAACACTCTAGTGGTAAACTGCGGCGTGTGACTTACGCGTCAAGCATGTCACAGGACTTGTTGTGCACGTATCGCACGAGATAGAAACATATTTTTGCACCCACAGAATAAAATCGGCCTTATCATTGTGCGCTCCAGCAGTGCTCGAACATCGCGAGGATAATGTTCCCATTACATTTATACATTTTCGTTCCGCTTGAGCGTAAGAATGTTAAGGGCTCTTAAAGAAAAGCTAAACACATTTACAAATCTCTGTAGTGCAAGAAACTAGAGCGCAGCTCTTGAGAAGGAGGATGGAAGAATATGCCCCTCCTAATCCGCACCCTCCCTCCTATTCTCCCGCTATAATTATCGGATTAAGTTTCCGCTAAATTGGTGGGTTAAGTTTCCCCGTTAAATTTAGCGGGGAAACTGACGTCACCTAACCTCAACACCAATACAGTTTCCCCACTAAATTTGGCGGGGAAACTGCGATGTCCCATAATGCAACGCGCACGGTTACGCCGACGCCGACGCCGACGCAGTTCAACCCGGAAACGGCCGCGTAACATTTCTCAAATAAAAGTTAGGCGAGGCTTATGGAGCATCTGCGAGTGGAAGTCACGAAGACATGTGTGAGGCCTTTCGGTCGTTTTGCTTGACCGTGACACAAGGCTCGAGGGTACTTTGATGGCAACGTGTCTTTAGAATTTCTGTAGGGAGTTGTCGTATGGCGGCCTCAAGACCTTGATAGCGCTAGCGAGGTCTTGCTGTGAAGGAATCCTACGGTTGTCATGCCCACAAGGAATGTATATGTGAAGAGGTCGCTGATGTCACATCGGGTGCGTATAAGGAGCTAGAAAAATAAACGATTGTAGGTGCGTTTGAGACATTTCTCTCCGTTTTCTTTCTTTTTACTCAAGAGTTTGTTAATTTTTTTCGCACCACGGTCTCAGGTGTTACATTACGTTTAATTGTCACAAGCTCGCCGGCACAATCACTCTTTTTTTGTGCAATATTTATGTCGGGACACGAATTTTAAGTTGGAACCAACCTCCTGGAAACGGGTGTGCCATTCAAAACAAAAATTTAAACCGAAGCCAATATTTCCGTAGCATCGAACCGAAGGAATTTTGTGAGATTCCCATCTTTTGGAAGGAGATTGAAAGAGAGACACTCCTGTCCCATCGCGTACCTCTCCTCCACGCTTTCGCCTTCGACTCTCTTTCTCTCTCCGCGGTGAGAAAATTCACAAGATAATAAATTAGGCAGGATAATTATCCATACGCTGCACTCACGGCTTCTTTTAATTAGTGTTTCGCGACGTAAATGTGACGTTAAAACCTTGTTTTCGGGTAAAATAGTTTATGGCATATGGGTTGGTTTAGGCTATCTTTTAGCGCTATGTCTTCATACGATGGTAAGTAAGATGAACGTTCCACAACAATAGTAGGTTCAAATAAAGAGAATTTAAACTTTGTAACAAAAACAAAAATAAAATAAAACTGCTTGCTTGTTGGTGTTTGTGTCGCGCTTTGTACATTTCACTTGAAAAATCACAATGACACAAATAATTATAATGCAATTAAAAGCAAAGGTGCAAGCGAGCTGGACAAGAACCTTTGCATTTAATTGCATTATAGTTATAACCTCAAATTGCAAGCTTCACCCTTGTTGGTGTTATACAGGTGGCGGCTGATAAAACCCGTTTGCTTTACTGACGTATAACCCCTGGTTAGCTCAGTTGGTAGAGCGCTCCACCTGTAATGGACAGGTCCCGGGTTCGATACCCGGAGCAGGCGGATTTTTTCGGTCGCGCACCTGTCACCCAGCTGTGCTTGGATATTTGTGTTTGCCCTTTGTCCCTCTTGTTCCCCTTCTCCAGGGATTATTTTCGTCACACAAATAAACCTCTTTCCAAACTGCGCTCAATCTAGCAGCTTCTGAGCCAATTATCCGTATCCGCCATTGCTCGGGTACGTTCTCTGATGTCTGATCCCTTATTGGACACGAGGGCAGGGTCCGCGCTTGGCGTGAACACGGCTCAGATTTTATCCAAAACCGAGTAACTGCGCCAGCGTTTAGTGAGGGCTCTGATCCCATCATAGATTACGTGTCCGAAAAATGGTGACCGCGAATGTCGCTTTGGGGTCTTCATGAGGGTCTATGAGAAGAGCAAATCGTCTGCTTCTTGAGCGGGGGTTGCGGTGACATCAGAATGACGCCGAGTTCTGATTGGCCTTGATTGGAAGGATATTGGGTAGATCGCAATGCTAGATGTCTTAAGGTCTACCCGCTATTTTTATTCAACCAGCCATTAAGAGGGTTCTGAATGATCGCAACCCGCGTGGAAGAAGCAGACGAACTTGCGTTCCGCATTGATTTAGTGGTGGGAGAACACGGAAAGTAGTATTCCCCTTGCGTTATTCTTCTTATTCGAGACAACTTACCAATTATGGAGGGAGTAATGAATGTCAGAGGCAATAAGACTACTCCCGCGACACCGTAGATTGCCGAGATCCATTCGATGCCAAGGTAATCCGCTATCAGGACGCTCTTCATGGAGGTAAGGAACCCTAAAGAAATATATACGCACAAACAGACGAGAAGGACGTGTGCATAGAGAATCGTGTGTGACATCAATATCAGCGATCCACCCCCTATTACGATGTTAATCATCACAAGAGTACTGCGCTGGATAAACTTTGCGTCGGCTAAAAGTGGAACGAGCAGTCGCCCGGCAATTTGAGCACATGATCCGTAGATGATCAGGAACTCTGCATCTGAAAGTGACAGTCCTTTGTCTAACCCATAGTCGACCATGGTAGATACAAACACGGAGAATGTCATATCGCCTATCGCGGCGCACGAGAGGATCACATAGAACATAGGTTTGCGCAATAGCAACAACAGAGAAGGCAGGTTTTCTCGAGCGGTCATGGTTGCCGCTTGTTGGAGGACCTTTATGCTGATCCGGGTTGGCCAGTTGGCATTGAATCCCGCTGGTGCCTTCGCGGATTGGATATCTTTCTTTTTTAACGTACTGCTTGAGACACATCCAGGGCGGTTCTTTCAACAAGAGACCGAATGCCGTGATGTGAGTGGCGATTCCCCCGTAGATGAGAAGTGTGCCACGAAATCCGTACGTGTCTTGCAAATAGGCGAGGAACTTTGGAAAGGCCAGACCAGAAGAGGACATTCCGGAATAGTAAATTCCTGAAGTTAAGGCTCTGTACCGGTCGAAGTACATATTGAGAAGGACACTCAATGTCATTATGCAGAGCCCGTAACCCAGACCTGAAAAAAATATAAAGAAAAACAATATATATATATTTTTTAAAGATTTGACCAAATATTTTAAGTTACAAATTGTCGCTTAGGGCTTTAATAGAGAAATGTACAGTAGGACCAAAAGAGAGCTATGAAACTTGTATAATTTTTGGAGCCCAAGGTAATTTCCCTCTCTCAAATTATTCCACATAAACAGTTCAAAAATTGAGTTCCTAAAAAAATGTCTATGATCTAGAAGTGGAAGCAATTGGTTGGAATATATATTTTTGTTTTTCTCTAAAGATTTCTTAGTTCTCCCTTATCAGTACTACTGGGAAACACATTTTTCGAATGGTAATTTCTGATTTGTATTGAGTGAAACTCTTAGAAACAACAACATCGAAGTTCAATTTGGAATATTGTTTTTCTCTTCGTAATATCATGGTTTACTGTTATGTAATATTGGAAGATAACATTTCATAAGGTCAAGATTCAAAAAAGGGAAATTTTCAACAAGTTTTTTGAAAGCATGACACAGTGAACGCCACATTGCTGATTTCTCGCAAAGAGATATGTTATTTATAAATACTCAATATCAAAGTATTTCTTGAAAAAAAAACAAAAAAAAACAAAGCCGAGAACAGAAATTAGTGGTGGAGATTGGCTGTCTTACCATGAATGATACCGAACGTGACTGTCATGTACGTCATGTTGGACACAAACGCCGATGCCAGAATTCCGGTCCATAACAGGACTCCTCCCACGAAATATATTTGAAACAATGTGATGCGGTGCTGCAGGACCGCTAAGAAAATACCTGTACAAGAAGTCAGTTTGTTACTTTCTTTAATATAGCAGATAGTTTCGAAAACTTAGTCTTTTTTATTATTTCCGTGACTCAAAAGCCTGACTGAAATGCGAAAGGGTAACATCTAAAACCGGAATTTTGTATTTTTTTAGTAACCGAAAAGAAACTGTTATCAGATTCGTCATGAACCGAAGCCGCAGGCGAAACCGTAATGGATTGTTTTGTAATTCATATACTGTAAAGGCCCGTTCACACTCTTGCGACCTCTTAAAACTGGGTTCCTTAAAACCTTTTACAACGATAGGACGCACTGGTGCCATGTACTGTGTAGCAGTGTAAACTTGGCGGTCCGGCATATTTTCTATTTCTATCCGTATTATCCTTTCTTTCTTGGCTCGAAAAACTTTTGTCAATGTTATAAACGAGCCTTTCTTATACGTATTACGCACATTTGACCTCGGAAATTCCGCAGAACCTTCGCTTTTTTGAAATGCAGTTCCAGGGTCACCGCATAGATGGCGCCAGCGCGCCAGTGTGTTCTCTCGTCCTAAGAAATTTTAAGAGGTTTTATCAAGTCTCGTCTCTCTCGGTCGTACTCAGTTGCAAGAGTGTGAACGGGCCTTAACGCGACTCTGCGCCTAGGAGAACTTAGCAAATAAAGGCAGGTCCAACCATTTGCGTTTCATTGGGCAGAGTGTGCCGAGTGTGTTGTGATCTCCTGTAACTGCTGGCGCACTGACGTCATTCGTGCGCTAGACCTGAGATACTCCCAACCTGTGCGAAAAGAGACTGAAGCTATTTACAGTAATTGCGAGATAAAATCAACGTACAATTCACGAGAAGTAATCGCTTATTAGATAGTACAATCGTTTATACTATTTTGAGCATCAGTACATGAATTATGAATGAAATATATAAACATACATATGTAGGTGAACTGTTCTTGAACTACATACGAGCGTACCAGCGGCTACGAGACGTCATAGCACGCTTGCCACCCTTAGCGTGGTCAAAGTGCGCGAATGTGTGAACCAGCCTTGAAGTAATTTCATGGAACCGACGTAACGGAAATATTTAACGGAGGGACGTTCTTACTGACTCCCAAACGGCAATTCGACGTTTGAGAGCTGGTCGCATCTCATCCCAAAACTTTCACGCTCTCCAAATGAAAGGCCTCGCCCTCCCCAAGGTGCCTCCGGTCTGGACCCCAGGTCACGAATCTATCGAAGGTATTCGGCAGGCACACGCCGCCGCCCGAGCTTGCACCATCTGTGCACCCTAAGCGGACACTGACCAATTCACTGAATATTCCTCGCCTCTCGCAATCACCTTCCCCGAAGTCCTGGCGTTTCATCGCGGCCAACGTTTCAAGTACCCACCAGCTCACCATTTTCCAACCCGCGAGGAGGCCACGACCTGGCGTCAGATAGAGATGACAACATTCAAACATTTGCCACTCCTGCATACATTCTGCCCCAACAAATATCCAGACACTGGTCCACACTGCGGCGAGTATCCATCCCTTTATCATGTGAAATGTGCATGTCTCTCCAGCCCTTCCCTTTCCTACGAGACCTGGGAAGCTGCGCTGCTCAGCCCCTCCCCCGATGACCAGCAAATGCAGGTACAAAGGGCGAAGGCTGCGGCAGGGAGCACTAGAACCCTGAACTAAGGGCCCCACCTATACGAGAAACCTCGTTTTCAGTCAATAAAAGTTTATTCCTCCTCCTCGTCTTTGGAAGACGGCTGTCATTATACATACTGGTAGCTACAGTTACACAGGTGTCGAAGCACATGCGTCTTGATGGCGCTTCGCGTAGTGGCTCCGAAGACCGCAGTTTAAAAACGTCATTGAATCATCGGTCATTTTAAACGCCATTCTAGATTTCTAGAGTCAAGATGGTGCTTCAAATGACGGGTGGCACGTTTGAGGGAGAAGGTGATGTTACTTCCTCCGTGGGAGTGCCAACTGAGGTGATATATTAAGGTTGGTATAAAGTGATGACGTCGCATTCGCTTCAGATTTTCGCCGAAAACTGCAAGGTAACCGAGGCGACTATGAATTTATTCTATGGAACTGTCTAGAAGCCCTGAACTGCGCTCGACTTGGGCACAGCCAGGAAGGAACCCTTATAAAATGATTAAGGAGTTTCACTTGAGCTCCTGATGTATTGTTATATAGTCAATTGAAACTCAATATGAACTAAACGTCTAATGAGTTTGATAATAAAACTCAATATCCATTCTATTAAATTCATTCACATGCAATGTACTTGAGGTTGGTCATTAAAAACTCATAGCCTATTATTTTGAATTTGCACATTAGGAATGCAATTGAGTTTGATCATTAAGAACCTAATATACGAGTTTGATCACTAAGAACTCAATATACATTCTTTTGAAAGTACTCGTTCAATTCGCCAATTAGTTTTATCAATAAAATTTTATCAATTTATTTATCAATAAAGTTTTAGCATAATATTGCGAATTTGCTGATGAGATATGTAAAAAAGTTTTATCATTAAGAACTCAACACCCAACAATTTGAGCACACTCGTTAGGCACGCATTTGAATTCTCTCACTCGACCAATATTTCGTTCTCCTCATTAGAAATTCAAAACAGTTTTTATCGTTGAGTAAGAGACATAACCTAATTTGCACCCTAGGCAGTTTTTTTATTTACTGAAAAACCCGCATCTTCGTGAGGCATTATGTCAGGGGGTGGGTTACATAATATGTTTTGGGGGTTACATGTAACACAAATTTGCACTACATTTCTATGAAGACTGTAATAGGATATGAAAGACACCACTGAGCACCAGAGAACATCTTAAAAATCCTCAGCCAGCTTGTGGCGCATCGCGTCTGCACTCCTAGCCTTCGTCTCCTCCTTCTCGGCTTCAGTCTTATGTAGCCGACCACGTCGCCGAGCAGGAGCAGAGGCAAATGCGGCATCCGCATTCGTAGAAGACGACCATCACTCCGTGGAGCGCCCGGCACTGGTAGACAGCACCGCATTCATCGCACACGTGTTCTCTCCCGGCGGCCTAGCTGCTTCCCCGCGGCGAGGTACGCATTCTCCACAGGCGAACGATGACGGCTAGAGTTGCTGTATAGGCTCCCGACGGTAGCCAGAGTTGTGCGTTCATCCTTGTAGCGCTGTCTTTCCTGCACGACATGTTGACCCTGCTCCTCACGTAACTAAATTCGGCGAATAGCGGTGCCGCGCGTTCGAGGCGCTCGGCGAGCTCAAAAGCAGGGGAACGTACGCTGGGACACTTGTAACGTCCACTTTCCTGCATGGCACTTGATCCCGCTCCTCACGTGAACAGATCTCGGTGATTAGTGGCGCGGCGGCACGTGGAAAACAGACGCGCAACTCTTGCTCCCGTAGGGAGCCTATGCAGGAACTCTAACGACGGCAGTATCGCATCGCCACTGGGCGGACTCGGCGACGGACGGGAACTTTCCGCTCCTCCGCGACGGATGGAAGCTGTAGGACCCTCCAGAGAGACGAGCCTAGGTCACGTGGTTGTGACTTCATGACCCTATCGACCAGTCAGGATGTTCGCGTCACGCCAGCTTTTCTGGAACGCCACCGAGGCCGGCGCGACACGTGCTCCCTAACACTACGGGTTCTTCGCGTCACGGCGGTTTTTTGGCACGCCCCCGAGGCCGGCGCGACACGAGTTCTTTAGCACTGTTGCAGTAATGTTTGCCTTTTGCGCATCTATCGGCCACCTATTCCACTCTTCCATGATTTTTGGAAAGAAAAAATAAGCGAAAGTATCAGTGAGACGGGGGGTGTGGTTTGATTTTGTGTGGGTAATCCGTTCTTCCTGATACATAAAAAGGTTATTGTAAACTACTTTTTATAGAAAGGCAGCAAACTTTCTGTTGACTTCCTATTGTACATATCTCCGACGTAGAGTCCAAAGTCAAAAGGATACATACGTTACATACAGAAAAGAGAGAAACAACAGATAACAGATCTCCCGAAAGTACAAAAACAACACCTTTCATACAACTAAAAAAAATAATAATAAGAAAAAAAAACGTCAACTATCTTGGGAGTTTGGTATAAAAGCTTTGCATGAAATGAATTTTGTAGCTGAGGGTGAGACGCTGTATGTTCACTTTCCTTTTCTCGATTATTGTTTTGTCTTCAAGAGTCCTTCAAAGTCTGTGGAGATCTGGCTGCCCTCCCCCCGCGCCGATCCTCCGGGCCCCAATTTCCGGCAGAGGCTTAGCGCGTCAAACCTCCGAGATACGTCAAGCCTCGGGGGAGCGGCGGTGACCTCGCGCAGCACAAGGTCCGGCTGGACCGCTCCCCTAAGCCATCTGACGTCACGGGACTAGCTTCCCAAGACAAAGGGACGAAGGCTTTAAAAGGGTAAGCCGGACAAAGAAGGCTCTCTCTTCGACGGTGACGCTCGCTTGGACGGCGAGGCTCTCGAACGGCGGACGGCAAGCGTGCAGCGGGACAGAAGACGAAGACGCTGGCGCGGGATCGACGGGAGACGGACGCTGGCGCGGGGCAGCGCGGGCGCGACGTCGAGTGGCGGACTCGACGGACGGACCGAACGGCGAACCTGGACGACGTGCCCATGACGCGGTGTGGATGACCACCGCTGGGACTTGGAGAAGCTGCGGGGCAGCGGACTCTCTCCCCGGCCTCGCTGATCACCGTCCCCGATCCCGAAACCCCCCAAGGCAATGAGTGAGTCAGTAAACCCTTTTGCCGAGAGCGAAGTATTGCTGTGTCACATTCATCCGGGAACAGGGTCTGAGCGAATCGGACTTAGATGCCCGCAAGTCTCAGTGTTTAAACATCATGAATAGTACGCACCAGCTTGCCTGCATTTTGATCAGTTTTCCCCAAGCTTCGTCTCACCAGGTTACCTGGGAATGTACATTCGATTTTTAGAATAGATTACGGTATGCGAGTGCGGTTTTGGTTACGCACGGCTTTGTGAAATGCGTTGCTGATGCTGTCGCGAGGTCGCGGTATCGTTACTCCATAACTATGTAGTAACTCTGAGGCCCCTCACATACCTGATAAATGAGCCAGTGCCGATATTCCATTGCTGGGCCACGAAGCAGATTCGCGGTTGACGCCAAATTCTTCCATAAATCCCACGTAAAAAAACCCGACGCCGTCTGTGGCGCTGAAGAAAGGAAACCAACACACCCTGCCAGTATGGCAACGTGCCAGCAGGAGTCAACACCATGGCTCTTAGGACAGTCTTTTTTCTCGGGCGTCGTCGGATTCTCTGTAGTGGTGGACATTGCCGCTGCCAGTCTCACTGACAAAAGACATGAAAAAAAAAAAGATGTTATTGAGAGATAATACAACGAAATTTCGGCGCTTATGTCTTGCTCTACTCAGGTTGAAGAGAGTAGTATCACATCAAATACACCGATCTCTTGTTGAAAAAGACACGAAAAGGAATTTTAAAACGAATTAAACGATTAGCAAAGAGCACCTGGTGGATGTTTCTAAAGCCTACTTTGTAAGGCCCGTCTAGTTATTTTGACAGGGAGTGACGATGCCTGTCTCGCCTAGAACTATACATGCTTTGAACCTGACGTCATCCCGCAAGCTCTCAGTCCCCCACGAGAGAAGAGGGGAAGGAGGAACTCTCTTCTCACCCAGACTCTTTTTTGTGCGTCCCAGATATCGATATTGTCCCTCTCCAAGACTATAGAATATTAACCCGTCACTCAAAATTCGTACAAAAGTAGCTTTGTGGTTAGTTGCAGTCGAGCGATTTCTGGTGTGCTTGGGCAATTTCGGTGGCTGGAACGGCTAGGACATCCTATCGACGTCAGTCTCACCGCAGCTTTGCTGGTCCCGAGACAATCTACGTCACATTGCGCCGGATGTCACGTGCTCTCCGATGGCTGCTCTCCGAGCGCTGTCCAGGGTGGGCCGTTGAAACAGAAAATACAGCCATCAAGCTCAAAATACAAACGCGCGATTGTCCTTTACGGATATATTATGGATCATTTTCATACTATTTCTGAACACAACGGGTACATTTCAAGTTTCGTCGAAGTATCCTTTTAAGGGTTTGGTTATGATTTAGCAGTATCGTTCAAAACAGGGACTCAAACCGAAAATAATAGAGAGTTCTACAGGTTTTCCCGCTGATTTTAATACAAGCGACGACCAATAGACCGATCTCACCAGCTAGTTTGAGTACGCCACCGCTGCCGACATGCATCGTGGGAGCTGTAGTCTTTCTGCACGCGCGACAACCCTGCTGGAGGTCTGCGCGAGCAGAGTCACGAGGCGGCAGGGTTGTCGCCTCGTGAGTTCGAGGCAACAACCCTGCGTCGCCTCGTATGAGGCAGGCGCCAGTTCACGAGACAGCTCATGAGGTGAGCTGTCTCGTGAACTGGCGCCTGCCTCATACGAACTACAGTTATGGCGGCGTCACGCATGCGTGGAACGCTTGGTGGGATCGGTCTATTCAATTCCGGGGTCACTCAATGTAATCTAAGCGCCATACCAATTTAATCCAAGCGCCATACAATTTAATCCCGGGGTCAGTCAATTTAATCCACAATATATATATGCACTTCTTGTGTTCAGTGGTCGTGTTTTCGCCTACACATTTGGTAACTTAGAACAATTGTTTATATAATTAAAATTTTTAGGGGCAATTGATAATTTGATTACTAATGTGATTACTTTGAGTTACTAGTCCAACTATTGACGAGGCTTAATTGATATGTTGGTTACTCTTTTAAAGCGCAGCTCTTGGGCACCCGTTTCCTGCTTGATTGGCGTCGGCGTCGCCGGCGCCAGTCGGCGTAACCACGCGGTGCATGATGGGTCAATTCCCCGCTAAATTTAGCGTAAAAATTTTCCCGCTAAACCGAGCGGAAACTTTTCCCCGCTAAGTCTAGCGGAAAATTTGCCCCGCTAAGTCTAGCGGAAAATTTGCCCCGCTAAATCTAGAAAAAAATTTTCCCGCTAAATTTAGTGGAAAATTTTCCACGTTAAATCTGTCAGAAAGATTTCCCGCTTTATTTAGCGGAAAATTTTCCCCGCTAAATCTAGCGGAGAATTCTCCAAGCTAAAGTTATCGGAAAACTTTCCCCGCTAAATCTAGCGGAAAGTTTTTCCACTATACTAAGTTTCCACTAAATCTAGCGGAAAATTTTCCAGCAAGATTTAGCGGAAAACTTTCCCCGCTAAATCTAGCAGAAAATTTTCCCCGCTAAATTTAGGGGAAAAATTTCCTCGCTAAATCTAGCGGAAAATGTTTCCCGCTAAATCCAGTGGAAAAATTTTCCCAGTATATTTAGTTTTCCATGCTAAATCGAGCAAAGGAATTTTCCCAGCTAGATTTAGAGCGAAATATTTTCTGCTAGATTTAGCGGGAAAATTTTCCGCTAGATTTAGCGGGGAAACGTTTCCGCTAGATTTAGCGGGGAAATTTCGCGCTAGATTTAGCAAGCGAATTTTTCCGGTAAATGTAGCGAGGAAAATTTCGCGCTAAATGTAAGCGGAGAAAACTTTTCTGCTAGTTTCCCGCTAAATTTAGCGGGAAATTTTTACACTTGATTTAGCGGGGAAAATTTTCCGCTAGACTTAGCGGGGCAAATATTCAGCTAAATCTGGCCGGGAAAATTTTCCGCTAGATTTAGCGTGGAAAAATTTCCGCTAAATATAGCGGGAAAAATTTCCGCTAGATTTAGCGGGAAATTTTCCGCTAAATTTAGCGGGAAAATTTTCCGCTAGATTTAGCGAGGAAAAGTTTCCGCTAGGCTTAGCGGGGAAAATTTTTCGCGAAATCTAGCTGGGAAGATTTTCCGCTAGATTTAGGGGGAGAAATGTTCCGCTAAATATAGCGGGGAAAACTTTCCGCTACACTTAGCGCGGAAAATTTTCCGCTAAATATAGTGGAGAAACTTTTCAATTTTCCGTTAGATTTAGCGGGAAATTCTCCGCTAAGTTTAGCGGGGAATTTACCCATCATGCACCGCGTGGTTACGCCGACGGCGACGGCGACGCCGACGCCAATCAAGACGGAAACGGGTGCCTAAGAGCTGCGCTCTAAAAAGAGTAACCAACATATCAATTAAGCCTCGTCAATAGTGGGACTAGTAACTCAAAGTAATCACATTAGGGTCGCTAAACTCGTGGACTCAAAGATTCTTCGTGGCTATCACGACAGTGGGGGAGGAGCCGAAAGATTGCCGCAAAGTTGTCCTTTCTAACAAACTCGCAGATCCGTGTATCTTCGTGACGTTATTCATTGAAGGGGCGAAAAATCCCTACCAATCCCTAGGCGCCGAGTTAGAGCAGCACGAGAATGCATGCGGAGACGAACGTGGTTCATACATACATTGTCACGATAAAGATTATCAGATGCGACCTTGATGGTACTAAAAGCACAGCGGAGGCTTAAGTAATGGCATTCTAAAATCAACACCGTCGAAGCTGATAGTCTGATATCCTTCTTGTTTCCGCCGATAAAGCTGAATTTACTTAAAAGCGTCTCTGTCATTCCTTTTATTTATCTCGGCCTTTATCAGGGTGTAGCCCGACGTGGCTAGGTCACAACCACCCGAGTAGCATTTTCTACTTTTGGACGGATTTCGCTCTCGGGCAGTTGTCCCCCATCAGCGGGATAAAATCATTTTATGGTAGACTTTCAAAGATTAGCCAAGCTGGGGTTAATTCTGCGTTCATCAACGGATATGAGTAATGTCTGTTTGTTAATATTGACGGTGATGTTTCGAGAACGCGAGGACACCAAGCTTTCATCGTACACAACCAAACTTTCCACCGTCGACTCGAACACGCTCCACCGAATTTGTCATTCACAACTGATAATCCTGACCCTGACGTCAAAGTTATAAACTATAAATTGACATCACTGAACGTGCCTGCACACAACGAGCGCTGGCACGAGCCTCTCGCTTGAAAGTCTGTCATGGCCATTCGTTAGTTCATAGAACGCGAATCGTTTTAATTCCAGAATCTCTAGAACCATAATTTAGAAAATTGCACGCTGTGCTGTTCCTCATCATCGCTCAGTTGAAACGCCTCAAGCAGGGTCGTCGAAACAGAAGGACAGGGGGGGGCGATTCACCCCCCCCCAGTGGCGTTGGAAAGAGGGGGCAAGGGGCATAAGGGTGTAAGGGGGAGGGGGGGGGTATCGCCCCCAGCCGCGGACTATAAAATCTCAGAGAGTTATAATAAAACCAACAAAAAAAAAATGACAGACGTTTACAGTTCTCTGTAATGTAGAATTAAAGCGCAGCTCTTGAGGAGGAGGAGGGGAGAGTACGGGGGGGGGAGGGGTATGCCCTTCCACCCTCCCCTCCTCCTCTCCTGCTCCCCTCCCATTTAGCGGGGAAACTAAATTTGTGTTGAGGTCGCGTGACATCAATTTACCCGCTAAATTTAGCGGGCAAACGTCCCATAATGCAACGCGCGCGTGGTTACGACGACGGCGACGCCGCTCAAGCTCGGAAACGGGCGAATAAGTGTTGCGCTCTAAAGGTTCGGGTAAAGAGATATCCCCCTTCATCAGTATACCATCACCCCACCCTCTCTCTCTCTCTATTTGTATGTGTGTTGGTCGTACTTTTTTTTCTCGTTTCCTTGGGTTTTTATTTGCCATCACCCCTTCGCCCCCTCATCTCTCAGACATTACCTACGTCTTTACACGCAACGCCTGTGGCGTTGTTGACAGTTCCGGAAGATGAGCTCTAAAGCCGCGTACACCGAGCACGGCTCCCCAATATCACAAAGTTCAATCTTCGCCTCGATTCCGAAGCGAAGATTCTAACCTCAAATAACTCCTTCCCAAAGTTGTGAAACGTCACTTTGTCGTCACCAATAACTTCCACAAACGACGATCTTGCGACGAGAAAGTTCAGAGTATTTACAGCCCGCCTAGGTACAATCTAGACAGCATTGACTTTAAAGGGTATTCACACGAGGGAGAAATCCGGGATTTCACCACGGCACGCGCATCCTGCGACGAAAACGTCAGGCTTTGCGATGTGCAAAAGCCTCGCGTTTTCATCTCGTGAAGCGCGCATGCCGGGGAGAAATCCCGGGATTTCTCCTCGTGTGAATACCCCTTAACGCGGCGTAGGGATGTAGGGACACGGGGGAACGACGTCATCAGTGCAGCCGTTCAATCCGCTGGCCCCACGGTGTTGCTCGCACGCGCTCCGATGAAGCTCGCTACAACTTTGTGCTTAACATTCTCGCTGGAATTCGAGCACCGAAAGAGGTTGGATGATTGACAGCTCGTCCCGCGTGACGCCAACATCGCGAGAGTCCAATCAGCACGCTCTGCGAACTTCGGCCCCAACTTTGTGTTTGACGAGTTTAGCGACCTAGTAATCAAATTATCAATTGCCCCCTAAAAATTCTAATTATATAAACAATTGTTCTAAGTTACCAAATGTGTAAGCGAAAACACGACCACTGAACACAAGAAGTGCATATTTATATTGTGGATTAAATTGACTGACCCCGGGATTAAATTGTATACGGCGCTTGGATTAAAGTGAGTGACTCCAGGATTAAATTGGTCGTCGCTTGGATTAAAATGAGCGGGAAAACCTGTAGAATAGCGTAAAGACGCTTGCGTCTGCACTGCGTACCACGGACGCAAGCTCTCAGCGGACTACTTCGCAGCGGCAGCACGCCAAATCACCGCTTTTAGTACAGTAGAAAGTTAATGTACATGCAAGCAGAAGTCGTGCCAGCTAGATGTCTCGATGTGGCCATGCAAACCGCCCCGAGCAATTCAAGGCAGGTATTCTATCAGCCAATGCGAGTCTCGTGTTGTTCCCTACTCACGCAAACTTGGATAGCGAGCGTACGTGCGCATAGCTCACTGCGTTGCATGCGTATGGAGTATGCAAAGTCTGGAACACGCAACGCTGACGCAAACGCACAGTGCTTGCGTTTATTTCTGTAAGCAATACTAAAACTTTGTAGTAATACTTCGGAGTTAATGGTTATTGTCTGTATTTTTCTAAGCTTGACGGACGAAAAGAAAACACCTTGAAAGCTACACGAATTGGGTTTGTGTAAGGAAGTTGTACGGTAATAGGGATATAAAACAGGAAGCTCATCGCCACAATAAGTCGACTAATTACGTGAGATATATTCATTGTCTTTAAAATTAGTGAAAAGAAACATATGGTCCAATTAGAAACTTGCTAATCCTCATCAAAAACCTCTCCAGCCCAGTGTCGCAATATTTTGAAGGGGGAAGATAAGTAAAAAGCGACGCCAGAATCGATAAAAAATAGCTCAACTACCAGTAAGCGATTTCAAAGTAGCTAAGTGTTTTAAGCATTCCTTTGTGCATATTGAAGAATCTCATAGTTACGCAGGTTGATTTACTAAGCACTGACAGGGAGAAAGTTAACGGTGGCCTACGCACTCGTTCTGTGTCATTATCAGTGAGTTCCTGATTCACCCCCAGGTGGCAGACACCCCGCCGTTTACCTTTAATCTGACAGAAGGGTGGAACCTACGTGCTGGATGGACTAGTCATACATCATTCTTTCTTTCCGCAATCACGCTCCCGCCCGTGCTCCTCGCCATATTCCAAGGAGCGGGGCTAGTGGATAAAAAAAGGCAGTTAATGGATTCGGCCACTGCAGGTCGGACCAATCAACCGTCGACTCGCCATCATGATGGCCGCAAATCCGTGGACACGCAACGAATCCTCGTGCGAAACTGCTTTTTCCTTGATTTTTTTATTTAGGCACTTTTTCTTCAACGGCTTCAACGCCGTTGCCTCCTCGCAAATTTCACGGCAAGCAAGCAAATGTTGCATTTTGTTTTTCGGTTGAACATATTATATTTGCAGCATACTCGATTTATTACGAATCACGAGTGACAAGCTAGCAACGGCAAATTCACCAGATAGAACCTAGAATAGGCAAAACTAGTTAAATTTGAAGTAAGATTAAAGGAAAAAAAAAAAGGCGAATTTAGGTATTTGCAGTTAGAAGAAATTTATAGTAGCTGTTTGTTCTGAAATATTGGTATATAGAGCTACAAAATAGCTAAATTGGCAGCACTGCTCCAGCCACCCTGGAGTCAAAAGCGTTCCAATGTATATAAAATCACGGGCGAGGTGCAATTTAGATGGCTTATTATTAAAGAATTCAAGTCGTCAAAAGAGATATGCACTGTAATATAAAGGATTAAAAAGCACAAAAAAAAACACGGACGAAGAAGAGACACATACAACACGGACTGACGCTAACTTTCAACTGATTTAATCAAGGCAAACCACCCAGCAGACATGCGTGAACACTCTTTCCCGTCACGCCAACCACATCTGATAAAAGCAACCCATATACACAAACAACAGATGACTATGATTTAAACATTCGGATCAGTGCAACGTGACTACACAAAACCATCTAGAAAAGAAACCTTTTTGTTGTTTAGTAAAATCGAAGGCGTGCTGACGCAGTCGTCAACCGAGGACTTTTAAAATAAGCTTCAACTATTTCCCTCTCAGTCTTGTTATTTTCTCTTTTAATAAATTTTGTTAATTCTAACACTGGATCACACCCGAACCGGATACAGTGTACCGGAAACAAGGTGTCCGCCCGCTTTGTTACGAACCGCTAGACGATGTTCACGCGCCCTTTCGTTCGAACTGCTACGACAAGGCGCCTCTGGCCAGAGTTAGTAGAGTGCTCAGTGTGCCTAAAGCGCGCGCATAAGCTTAGCTGGTATCTAGAGCTATTGCCCCATAGGATCGAACTAACGCATCGAAACGAGGAACTGATTACACCTCACCAAAGAAAAAAAAACACTATTTAGACTTTTGTGCTAAGACAGCGTAAGGTCGGTGCGCCCTTCAGGTATGGCGACACTGATTTACGCTGTAGATATCATATTTAGCAATTGGAGATGACTGCAAGCCCAGGATTTGCAGCGTGCATCAGGCAGCTGCACCAACGCACACCGGTGTGATGCTCTTCCAGGTCGAAACACGGGCAGGGGTAGGGATTGGACACAGCTCCGGGTTCCTGCGGGGCGAGCTCTGTTTCCGCATGCTCCGAGCAGGGTGCACTGACGCACTCGGCCACTGATGATTTTTTGTTTGTCTTCATTGCCAGGATTTGTCAGTGGTCCCAAAATCACAGTGCAAGACACACACCACTTAGGCACATAAGCAGTTAGTGAGCGGCTCATTGAAGTTCCCTCCCTGTTGTGTGTTGTCTTGCTTGTCACCCAGGTGTTGTTAGTTGCTTACGAAGGGCACGTAGCATCTGGTGTTTGTCAGTCTGTGGCAAAACGGAGCCCGGTGGAGCACGCCATCGGTGCCTGCCACGGCACCGTCGGCAGGTACCGAACGCCGTCCCTGGTCGGTTAAGCGGCACTTGCTTTTCTGACTTGGTGCTCCTTTGTTTTCAAGTTCTCCTAGTCACACCAAATAGCCCTCTCTATTTCACCAGTTTCGTACTCAAGGAACACCGTGTGAATTGCAGGGACGCGATATATTTAAAGTGAAGAGAGTTTAAAAATACTAAAATTTTGTATCCTCATCTGAAAGAAACAATAAAATATGTGAAAAGATCTGTTAAATTTTATTGATTTTCAGTTTAATCCGAGGCCGTTATTATTATTCTTTTTTTCAGATCGATGTTAAGTGGCTTAGTTTATTGTCCGTTAGACCTGTAAAAAGAATATTTTCTTTATTTAATTACCTCTAAAGTCCCACAGGGGCATTACCTAGATTACATTTACAATTACTTTTACATTACTCTGTCATTCTTTTTGTCGAAAACGTTGGCAATTGGGAGGACGATGTTTGTTAAACATGTTGGGATTATAAGTAATAACTTACAAGGTATACTTTGAAAGAAAGACTTTAAATGGAACGATCGGCAAACACAACGCAATAGGGCCTTTGGTGTGAATTGTGTTCTCGCTGAAACTGAATTGCCGATTAAACTTGCAGTTAACATTCATCCTGTACTTTAATTTATAGCAGAAAATACTCCTCGCCGGCGCCTTGCGCGCTGTACACATGCCCATGATAAAGAAAATTCAGCCTTGAGGTTTTAAAAATTTATTTGAAATATACGCACCGAATCTAATTTGATATGGGCTACCGGTTAATTTTTAATCGTTCCGCTTTCGGTTAGGATTCATGACAAATAAAAATACCGGTTTGATTTCGATTACGGTTACCGAACAAATGTATCTTCCATAGACACTGATAGCATGCAGGCCAGCGAGCAGCCAGAAAGGGTGAAACTCTCTCAATTCATCATTTTCGAATGAGAAAGGTTGAGACACTCCTCCTCCTATTGTTTTTTCTATCTACATCAATGTTTTGCCTTCTTTTTTACGTCACTCTGAAGTACTCATGTATGCTGATAATACAGCACTAGGTTTTTTAGGGGGCACAACAAGTGAACTACAAGGTGAAGTAAATGAGTTCCTTACTAGGGTCTTAACTTGGTTGACTAGTAACCAACTCACAGTTAACATAAAAAAAAAACTAAGTACACTGTGTTTCACTCAAGGAGAAAGGAAACAAATTCTGAAGATCTAGCTATATACTTTGATAACGCGCCGTTGCGGCATGTTTCCAGATACAAATATCTAGGTCTCTTGTTTGAAACCGATATGCACTGAAAGAATCAAATGAAAAACATATGTACAAAACTTGCACCCGGGTGCTGCACACTGCTAAAGGCTCGGGAGTTCTTTAATTCGTCTATACTGTGCATTCTATACTTTCCATTTGTACGTCGTTACTTGAGCTACTGTATAGAGTCTTGGGGCGGAACATATACCACGTGTTTAGAACCACTCAGTCGATTACAGAAAAGGGCTTTGAGACTCATTACTTCTTCTATGTATACTGAACCAAGTAGTCCTCTATTTAGATCAGTTGGCGTGCTGCCACTAGACTTCCTATACAAATTAAAAACAGCTGAAACAGTCTTTAAAATAATAACAACACGACCCACTTCCATTACATCTATTTAAATTACAGTTAGTATTACAAGGGCTAAAACAAATAATCTGTTTAGTTTGCTACCTTGTAGAAATGTTTATGGAGAAAGGTTTCTTGGGGAGGGATTTCAACGGTGCCCTAGTTTGGAATGATATCCCTACCAACATAAAATGTAAACCCAACCTTTTGCCATTCTTGAACAAGTATCTAATTACTTTGCGAGCCAACGAATAGGTTAAATTTCATATCTCCTGTCTATACTTTGCAATTAGTGTGTATATTGTTTCGTGTATACCTTGACATGTGCGTGCATTTGTTTTGTTTAGCTGCCGCATTGTAAAGGTTATTTCTAATGTGGAACCCGCGACTAGCCTTTACGGCTATGGGTACAACCAAAGATTGTGCATTTAAATAGCATACCAAAGGAATAATAAGCACAAGGAAGAAAGAAAGAAAAAAACGAAAGAAGGAAAGAGAGAAATAAAGAAAGAAAGAAAGAAAGAAAGAAAAGAAGAAAGGAAGAAAGCAAACCCGTTGTCGATACGGCAGTAGTGGTCGCTGTTTTCACTTTTCTAAAATTGCAGTCGGCTGCAAGTGTCTTTAGCGCCACGACGTAGCTGCTAATCGACTCGCCTTGCTGTTGATTTCGACGCTGAATTTTGTAGCGACTGTAGAGGTCAGACGGTCAAGGATCGAAGTGCGTTCTCAGGGTTGATACCACTTCTTCAAAACTGACATCTCCTGGTGTTCTTGGTGAAAGTAGAGCACGAACGATCTCGAACGTCCCCCGCCACGCAAAAGTAAAGGAAAAGTCCTCGTTTCTTCACCGGATCGATGATCGAGTGGGGCCACGAAATAGAAGCTCAGCCGCTCACTCCAGGAAGACCAGCACTTGCCCATGAAGACTTCGATTGACTGCTTTGTTGTCGTGACTTGTGCCCCGGTGTCCCACCGTAGAAGTCAAGCTTCGTAAGTTCGGATCCAGCTCCTTGTCGCCAATGTTGCGTTCAAAGTTATGCTGTCAGTGAACATCCATAAAATGGGGCAATAGTATATTTGTTAAGAAATACAAGGAGGAAGAGCGCGCCATGCGCCTGTGTCCGCGCACTGCCGTGGAGGAGGGTGCATCGTCTGCTCTTGTATACAACACTCGACGTTATGAGCGACCCTGCTTGTTGTTGCCACCAAAGCGGCAGCCAACGACTCGGAGGTGTACGCGTAAACTAAAAATTTTGTTTTTTCGAAAATAAAATTATTTAGATTAAATATTTTGTAGGCATATTCATGGGTAGATAATGAGTGCATGGAAAACATTTTAAATGATGACCATCAATATTTTGCCGAAGCTTTTCCCTTAAGGGATACTGAATCTAAACTTAAAATATACCTCTCACGTTCAGATGTAAGTAAAACACGGTCAACTCTATCTGCTAATAATAATCGCACGCTTGTATTTTTAACGGATAAATACATTTTTCCTTCCAAATGACTGCTTCTATCGAGCCCTCGAAGATGAGGAATCGAAGAGCACTTCGCATCACGGGAGCTGAACGAATTTACGTCACAGGTGACGTTAATTGGTCCAACACAGGAAAAGGTGCTTGGGTGCTGAACCACCCAAGTAACGCAAGTAATGGGGCCCATGTAGGGCCCGCGTGGTTAATAAACTGGGCAGCCCCTGCTACAAAACCCACGTTGGCCCCACGTGGGCGCAGCGTGGGCATGCCCAAGACGGGCTGCTACGCAGTGCCGCGGTGGGTCCCACCTCGGATATGCAAGGGCAAAGTTGGGCACAGCGTGGGCATGCCCAACCTGGGCTGCCCATGTAATACCCTCTTGGGTCCTACCTCGCCTACGCGAGGGCATGCCCAATGTGGGCAGCTCGTGCAATATCGCCGTGAGTCCCACCTCAGTTCTGAATGGGCCAATTTTTCGAAGAAAGGGGCTCCACAGCGGCAAAGGGCGGCCAAGCCCAACTTGGGCTGCACATGTAAGACCCCAGTGGGTCCCACCTTGGCCGTGCGGGGCCAAATGCGATACGGTGGCTCCACTACGGCGATGTGCGGCCGTGCCCGAGTTGGACTACTTACGTAAAATCCCTGTGTGTCTCATTTTTCGGCTTTGCTGAGGCCAATCAAGGTTGTAAAAGCTACTTCAAAAATGTACCTGAGGAACAGCTACAGTTACTCATACGAAAAGGTACCTAGGAACGTACACTGCGCCTCAAACGCAATGCCGCCACAGCATTTGCCATTTCTGGCAGTTGCTGTGGCGGCCGATTGAACTATCTGAAGAACGTCTGGGTTCCTGATTTCTATCCCGTCCTGAGAAGGGATCCCGAACGCTTTGGTGACAAATTTAACAGTAAGTAGCCGACACGAGCTCAATGTTTGGGAACACAGTGGCGACGTACGTTAAAATTGGGATGCAGTGTACCTAGGTACTCTTTTAAAAATGTACCGTGGTACAGGTACAGTTACTTTAAAGGATACTGCGTTATTTATTTCCCAACATTTGTCAGAATATATTAGAAGAAAAGCTTTTTATACTAAGGATATACACAAAAACGAGTTTGATAATTGTGCTTTATTGGTGTAAATACCAGAAATAAGGAAAATCGCATCCACATGAGCATTTAAGGACACGTTATTTTTTTGCTTTCGGTTTGAGATGAAGGAAGCAGGTATTTATTTTCCCTAAACGGAGTTCCGAAGCGAGTCAATAAATTGGTGTCGCAAGAACGGCATCGGTAATCCACCGTTCGCTCAAATGATCACAGCCATTCGCTAAAGTGTCGTTCGATGAAAAATAATGGGCGGGGCTTCGTTCGCTAAAACGTCGTTCAATCAAGTCAGTGCCTCCCAGGTCGTAGCCAACTCAACGTTAATCACGACACATGGTAGTGTGTTGATACTTAAAGATTTATAGTTTCTACCATTTTGACCAAGTGAATAAAAAACAGGGTTGGGGAGAAACACTCAAAAACGTAATTGGGAAAAGAAATACTGGGATACATTAAAATAGTAGCTAAAATACTGATACTCAAATATATCTGTAAAAAGGTATCGCGACACATATCGGAAATACATTTTAAAAAGAGGTAAAATGTCTTTGGAAATACAAATACAGGATTACATTTTAAGGAGGGCAGAAATACAAAAACTGAAATACTGATACTGCAATACATTTTCCAAATTTGGTTGAGATGCCAACGGATATGAAGCTTGAAGTTTGAAGTAGAAGTTTTTGATCTTGAAATTACTCTCCCGCAGGCTTGGCACTTTGCCTTGAGGGTAGTGGTTCCGGACGAAGAGGAGTCTTCAATGGGCTCAAAAAACGTTCCATCAAGAATTGACCGCGGTCCCTTCCCTGACATCCTGTCTGTCTGACGAGTGATGCGAAAAGACTTCGAGCTCTAAATAAGTTCCATGTCAACATAAATCGCATAAACGTCAACACGCCCCTGTTTAATAAGAGCGCCGCTGTAAACAGTGATCCCATGACGTCACGGTGGAATGAACTGGTATTCTTGTATCTGTAGGTGTTGCATTGAGCATGAAACTTTACACGCGTGGCTGTATGAAAGGACAATACGTACTTTCGTTGTAGGGGACATCGTTTAAGAACGTGCGGGCACTTGCATTTATAATTTTCGAGAGTAGTGGACCACCTGAAGCATCCTGGAGCACATGACGTATCTTCTGTTACGGTTGAAAAAACGATACAATGGCATCCTTTTTGTGATAGTCCTTCCTGCCAACTCTCCACCTCCAACGCATGAATGGCAGTCCTCAAGTTTCGCCTCATCATCCAAACAGAGACCTCACGGATTGCGACCTGAGATGGCCGGTGGAGGTGCGAGCTCTCCGAGAAACAGCGCTCGCTCGAGACGAGTCGCAGGTGTACAAAGTCTGGGTCGGCACAGCAAAACAACGTCTGGCTTCCTTCCTGGGTATTGGATCACCAGAGCAGCGGGTCACGTTCACGTTGACTGATCGCGTACCGTTGAGCCGTGCAATAATATGGGCGCAGACGCATTCGGATATGTGTTGAGCCTTACTGCGCAAGTCATCCAACTATTTCAAGTCAACGACCACCGGGCTCGTGTTACAACGAACTGTGACTCAGCTTTGCCTACTGGGTGTACTGTGTACGCTATAGCAAGAGAGGCGGTGAGCAGCGGGCATTGGATGCCAGGAAACAATGACTCATGAAATCCCTACCTATGAACCTGCGGTAGAAGATGCCCCGACTCTAATCCTGGCACGCTACCTGGTTCGAGTCCCGACTACGCACCTCTTCTCAAAACAAAAAAATAGTTTGCAAAAAAATAGTTTGGAAAAGTTGAAGGAACCTTGGTCAGCATAGTAACAATGTACCAGCATCTCCTTGATCCTGGTGCACACAGAAGTTAAAAAAGGCATTCGTACTTATATCTTGTTTTTCGGGGGAGGGGGGGGTATATCTCAAGAAATGAAACGAGAAGCATATCATCCTAATTGTATCGCCATACAGAGAGACAGTCTAAATGTATTTCAATACAGGAATACAGATACTGGTGAAAAAAGTATTGTGATACAGAAATACAGATACGAAATGTATTGCTGAAATACTATCGCGATACAAATGTATCGCGCTACTGCTCAACACTGAAATAAAAGTGCCGGTAAAAAGTAACTTCACTTTGTTACAATTTGCTGGAAAATGTAGCTAAGATACAGATACAGATACCGAAAAATGAAAGTACCTAGGGTTATACCTCAGGTACAACAAAACTACCTAGATACCGATTTTCAGTTATTGTACCTAGGAACTTTTCAACCCTGAGGCCAAGTTTAAAAATATGGTGGCTCTAATGTGGGGAAGCGTGGGCATGCCCAACTTGGGCTGCACATTTAAAACCCCAGTGGGTCCCACCTCGGGTATGAGGGGGCGAAGTTGGGATGATATGAACCGCACGGTGGAGAAGCGTAGGCATGCCCGACTTGGGTTGTCTATGTAAAACCTCTGTGGGTTCATCCTCGGCGCTTCGGGGCCCAAATGCAATATTGTGGGCTTCACGGCAACTAAGCGTGAGCCTGTATCGTGTTTCCTATGTCACGGTACACGGGCCAAACTTGTTATCATGGCGCACACTATGTTATCGTGGCGCACGCTCTGTAGCAACTTCACCCTTTCTCTCTTCTTTCCCTTCTTTCCATAACACCCTACAACCACGATAACTGAATAAACAAACGGGTTCTTATTCTGCCCGGAACTGGCTCGTTCGTGTCCTCCATAGAAACGCCACGAAACATGGTGTCCGAAGTGGTCACGCACGGACCCTGCTACTAATCACCGGCTGGCACACCAGGAGAACCGGCATGGACGTTTTGAAGCCACAGGAGCACCTGCGGCTGTGTGGGGACATCGGAAAGAACTGGCGCCTCTTCAAACAGAAGTTTGAACTATTTGTGACTGTGTGAGCTCCAGATAAAAAGCCTTACCAGGACCCACGCAGACCGCACTGCTACTAAGTGTAGCTGGCGACGATGCCTTGGAAGTCACAATAACTTCATTTTAGGTGAGAGTGAGAGCCAGCAGGATTATGAGACCATCATCAAAAAGTTCAACGAGTACTGCGCAGCGCCGTTTACCGAAGTGCACGAACGCTACCTGTTTCGCCAACCTGTGCAAGCCCAAGGTGAGCCATCAGAAAAGTTCATCAGAGATCTTAGGAAGCAGGCACAGTCGTGCAACTTCAGCACAATGACGAACTCCATGGTACGTGACCAAATTGTTTTTGGAACGAAGAACGACAAAGCCCGCGAAAAACTGCTGCGCTACAACAAGCTGACGTTGACAAAAGCGGAACACGTGTGCGAAGTGGCCTAGGTATCGGACGCTCAAAACGAGCTTTGGGCACGCGAACGACAAGTTAGCACAGTAAATTCTACACCAAGCATTGAACCGCATGCAGCACAGAACTACGGGGGAGCGCAAGAGCGATACGTCGACTTCGCAAGGACGCGGTCGAGCAACGACGAGCCACCGAGAGGGTTCAAGTCCCGAAAATGTGGGCGGCCACAATGCCCACGGAGTTGTCCAGCGTTTGGACGCACTTGTCGGCGATGCGAAGGAAAAAATCATTTCGCTGTACGCTGCAACAACAACGAGCAAGTCTCCGAAATCAAAAGCAGCGAAGATTTCGACATCCTCAACGTGTCGGTCGACAGTGTCATGCGCCAACGCGACTGGGTGGTCCAAGCACAAGTGGCGAACAAGGTGCTCAGACTCGAGGTGGACACAGGTGCTCGAGCCAATCTTCTGCCATACTGCATGTACCGAAAATTGCAACCAAGGATGCAATTGAAGGCCAGCTACTCCGCGCTACGTTCCTACGACGGAGGGGTCATCAAGCACCTTGAAGTGGTGAAAACGAAAGCCACCATATGCAACAGGTCAGCTGACATTCACTTTTTGTGGTAAAGAAAGGACGCCAAGCCATACTAGGGCTTCACGCCAGTGAGCTGCTGGGGATGTTTAGACGGTCGGTCAACGCCGTGACGGCAAGCAACAGCGATCAAGTGGTGAAAGAGTTCTATTAAGTCTTCACCGGCACTGGGGGCCTTCATTGGCAATACAAGGGTGTGCTGCGTCAAATCGCTGTTCCCGTCGTTCAGATGACCCGACGTGTGCCTCTCACCTTGCAAGAGCCACTCCGACGAGAGCTCGGCCGGATGCTGAAGGAAGGCATCATTGTCAAAGCAGAGGAACCGACGGACTGGGTAAGTTCCTTAAGGATTGTAATGAAAAAAAAATGGCGAACTAAGATTGTGCGTGGACCCGAGAAAAATCAATGAATGCCTGAAGCGCGAACACTACCAGACTTCGCGACGAAAAGACATCAAGGCAGAAATCACGGGAGCAGTATTTTTCTCCCGTTTAGACGCTAATTCGGGTTTCCACCAAATACCACTTGACGACGAGACGTCCAGAATTTGCTCATTCACGACTCCCTTCGGCCGTTATCGATTTCTGAGACTGCCGTTCGGGATTGTGTCGGCTTCGGAAGTTTTCCAAAAGACAATAGGGAGTTTTCGTAGATCGCTTTCGCCGTCCCGCAAAGCTCTCCGCAACACGCTACGCTACCCGGAACTCTACAGTCAAGGCCATTGGCGCGCAGGAGCATTAGCGGCTCCTTCGTTGCGGAGGGCTTAGCGGACTGTGAAACGCGGTCTACGAAAACTCCCTAATGAGTCAGATAATTTACGCGATAGCGGGGATACGCGTTTATGTCGATGACATTTTGATATCGGCTGCCGCAAGACAGGAACACGATGAAATGATGAGAACTGTCCTGGAAGCAGCATGCAATGACGATCTCACATTCAACGGCGCAAAGTGCAAAAGATGGGTGACAAAAATGTCCTTTCTGGGTGACAATCTCCGAGGAGGGCATCCGGCCAAGTCCCGCCACCGTGAGCTCTGGGCTTGACATACGAGTACCCACCGACAAGCTATAGGAGTGCAGAAAATGCTAGGTGTTGTTAATTACTCCTGGAAGTTTTTGCCAGCGCTCTCTGAAAAAAACACAACTGATGCGCAAGCTAATAAAGAAAGACTTGATGTTCGAGTGGAGAAAAACTCATGGAAAGGAATGGAACGAGCTTTGCAAGTGCCTCAGCATGCAGCCTTTGTTGGCCATTTTCGACCCCAGAAGAGACACCAAAATAACATCGGATGCTTTTCAAAATGGCATAGGGTCAGCTCTTATGCAGCGCCACGGGGAAGCATGGAAACCAGTTCCTTATGCCTCATGTGCACTAACAGAGGCACAGAGAAGGTACTCGCAGATTGAAAAAGAAGCAGTGGTGGTTGTATATGGATGCGAAAAATTCCATTAGTTTGTGTATGGGTGAAAGGTGATTCTCGAAACCGATTACCGCCCGCTGAGAGCATCTCGCAAAAGGCAATTGGTGACATGACGCCGCGACTGCAGCAGTTTTTTTCGATAAACTGAAGCCGATTTCCGGCTTCAGTTTATTCCATGAAAACAGCTAGAGCTGGCGGACATGCTTTCACGAGCTCCAGTCAGCAGCCAACACAAGGACGAAACCAACAAGGACGTGGAAGTACGCGCGATGAGGGTTGCGTCCTCACTTGTCGGTAAAGCGACTCGGGTACGGCTATCGCAAGAAACGAATAACGACAGTTATTTGAAGAGCGTCAGGGAATGTCAAAAAGCCAACTGTCCGGTAAAGGGACAGCTTAGGGCCTTCTCACAGGAATTATGAGTGGTGAACAATGTGTTACTTAAAGGTTGCAAAGCTGTGATACCAACCAGCATGCGTCCTGAGATACTGCGCAGAATACATGATGGGCACATGGGACTTAACAAGTGCTAATCACGAGCACGCCGTGTCGTCTTTTGGCCTGGTCTTAAAGCAGACATTGACGACCTTGTGAGCAGGTGCAAAGTTTGCAGAAAGTACGCTTATAAGCAACCTAGTGAGCTTCTCATAATGCGCCCTGTTCCTGAGTACGCGTGGTACGGAGTCGGTGTCGACATATTTGAGTATGCAGGAGGTCGTACCTGTGCGCATACGACGCATTATAAAACTTCCCAAAAGTAGAATTGCTGCGCGACAGATCAACTGTTACAGTCATCGACAAACTAAGTGTGATGCTCGCAAGGTAAGGCATCCCAATAGAAGTGTGTACCGATGGAGTCCGCAGTTCACGAGCCGACAATTTGCCAGCCTTGCAAAGAACTATATTTTAAACACATCATTTCCAGCCCTAGGTTTCCTCGCTCGAACTGCCTGGCGGAAAACGGGGTGCAGGTGATTAAATGAATTCTTATGAAAACAACCGAAGGAAAAAAAGATTTCTGGCTTGGACTGCTCAGTTACAAGTACAGTCCTTTGAAAGACGGCAAGTACCCAGGAGAGCTGCTTCAAGGTCGACAACTGCGGACGCCAATAACAGACTTCAACGAAACACCACGCACAGTGGTAGAAAAGCATCATCAGACGCAGTCGAAGAGGACTCATCTTCCACCTTTGCAAGAAGGACAACTGGTCCGCATCAAGGGCGACACAGGGGAAAAGAAAGCGAAGGTAGTCAAGAGGACGCAGCCCAGGTCTTATCAAGTCGCCACAGAAAATGGCAACGTTCTACGACGTAATCACCAATATCTGCTAGCAACAAAAAAACTGTTCAACCTTTCCGAAGAATACTCGTCAGATGAAGAAAACTCAAACGACGAGACATCGGAACAACTTCAACGACCCTCAGGCAGCGTGCACGGCCACGAGAACTCCAGAGCTGAGAAGGTTCACAGGCTACAGAAGACCTCCAGAGCGGCTAGGCTATGACGAGAACTTTGTTCAAGGCTCATGACAAGTATTCTCGTACCGAGTGTCAATCTGCCACGCTGGCGATATGCTGTACTTTCTTTTGCTTTTCATTCCTTTAAAGAAAGGAACATTATCGTGTTTGCTATGTCACGGTAAACGCGCCGAACTTGTTATCGGGGCGCACACACTGTTATCGTGGCTCACGCTCTGTAGCCAGTTCATCCATTCCTTTTTTTACATTCTTTCCATAACACCCAACAAATACGATAACTGAATAAACAACGTGTTCTTATTCTGCCCGGAACTGGCTCGTTCGTGTCTTCCATAGAAATGCCACGAAACCGCGAGATGGACTGCCCATGTGAAAAACCCGTGGTACCCACGTGAGCGTTTCGAGGGCCAAGTTTACTAATTGATTCCACGGCGGCTATGCATGAGCGTCCCAGAGGTACCCGTGTAAAATTTCCGTTGGTTCCACGTCGGCTCTACGGAGGCCAAATATACGACGATGGGGGCTCCATGGCGGCTAAGCGTGCACGTGCCAGAGATGGGCTGCCCATGCAAAAACTCTCGTGGGTCAAAACTCGGCTTAGCGGTGGCCAATTTGGCAACGGTGTGGTTTATACTGGGGTAAAGCGTGGGCATGGCCAACCCAGGTTTCCCACATAAACCCTCTCCCTCCCCTTCCCGGGTCCTACCTCGGCTCTGCGGGTCCAAGATAGCAACTGTGTAGGCTCACGGTTGCAAAGCATGAGCATGCCCGACTTAGGCTACCTAAGTAAACTCCCGATGGATTCCACCTCGGTTGTGCAGGGGCCAAGTTAGGATTGATCTGGGCTCCACGGTGAAAACGCGTGGGCATGCCCAACTTGGGCTGCCCATATAAAACCTTAGTAGATCCCACTTCGGTTGTGCAGGTGCAGAGGTCAAGTTCACATTGCTGTACTGCGGGCTTCCTGGTGGCAACGCGTGGGCATGGCCAACGTGGGCCGCCCGTGCAATGCCCCCGTGAGTACCACCTCGGTTATAAAGGGGTCGAGTTAGCAAAGACGTGGGCGCCACAGGGGACACAGCGTGGGCATACCCAACTTGAGCTGCCCGCGCAATTCCACCGTGGATTCAATTTCGGCTACACAGGAGCAGAGATGTACAAGGGAGTGGGGCTCGGCGCATGCCCCACTTGGGCTGCCCATGGAGTGCCCCGTTGGTCCCATTTTGGCTATACAGCAGCAGAGATGTACAAGAAAGGGGAGCTCGGGGTATGCCCAACTAAGGCTGCCCATGCAATGCCCCCATGGGTCCTATTTCGGCTATATAAAAGCAGAGATAAAGTGGGGCTCACTGCATTCCCAACTTGGGGTGCCCATGCAATGCTCCCATGGGTCCCATTTCGGTTATACAGGAGCAGAGATGTATAAAAGAGCGGGGCTTGGGGCGTGCCCAACTTGGGCTACCCATGGAATGGCCCCGTGGGTCCCATTCCGGCTATACAGGAGCCGAGTTGTATAAGAGAGTAGGGCTCGGGGCATGTCCAACTTGGGCTGCCCATGCAATGCCCCCGTGGGACCCATCTCGGCTATACAGGAGCAGAGATGTATAAGAAAGTGGAGCTCGGGGTATGTCCAACTTGGGCTGCCCATGCCATGCCCCCGTGGATCCCCTTTTGGCTATACAGGAGCAGAGATGTACAAGAAAGGGGAACTCGGGGCATGCCCAACTTAGGCTGCCCATGCAACGCCCCCATGGGTCCTATTTCGGCTATATAAAAGCAAAGATAGAGTGGGGCTCAGTGCATGCCCTACTTGTGCCGCCCATGCAGTGCTCCCATGGGTCCCATTTCGGTTATACAGGAGCAGAGATGTACAAGAGAGCGGGGCTCGTGGCATGCCCAACTTGGGCTACCCATGGAATGGCCCCGTGGGTTCCATTCCGGCTATACAGGAGCAGAGATGTATAAGAAAGTGGAGCTCGGGGTATGCCCAACTTGGGCTGCCCATGCCATGCCCCTGTGGGTCCCATTTCGGTTATACAGGAGCAGAGATGTATAAGAAAGTGGAGCTCGGGGCATGCTCAACTTAGGCTACCCATGCAATGCCCCCATGGGTCCTATTTCGGCTATATAAAAGCAGAGATAGAGTGGGGCTCAGTGCATGCCCAACTTGGGCTGCCCATGCAATGCTCCCATGGGTCCCATTTCGGTTATACAGGAGCACAAATGTACAAGAAAGGGGAGCTTGGGGCATTCCCAACTTGGGCTGCCCATGCAATGCCCCCGTGAGTCCCATTCCGGCTATACAGGAGCCGAGTTGTATAAGAGAGGGGACTCGGGGCATGCCCAACTTGGGCTGCCCTTGCGATGCCCCCGTGGGTCCCATCTCGGCTATTCAGGAGCAGCGATGTATAAGAAAGTGGAGCTCGGGGTATGCCCAACTTGGGCTGCTCATGCCATGCCCCCGTGGATCCCATTTGGGCTATACAGGAGCAGAGATGTATAAGAAAGTGGAGCTCGGGGTATGCCCAACTTGGGCTGCCCATGCCATGCCCCCATGGATCCCATCTCGGCTCTACAGGAGCAGAGATGTACAAGAAAGGGGAGCTCGGGGCATGCCCAACTTAGGCTGCCCATGCGATGCCCCCGTGGGTCCCATCTCGGCTATACAGGAGCCGAGGTGTATAAGAGAGTGGGGCTCGGGGCATGCCCAACTTGGGCTGCCCATGCAATGCCCCTGTGGGTCCCATCTCGGCTATACAGGAGCCGAGTTGTATAAGAGAGTGGGGCTCGTTGCATGCCCAACTTGGGCTGCCCATGCAATGCCCCCGTGGGTCCCATTCCGGCTATACAGGAGCCGAGTTGCATAAAAGAGCGGGGCTCGGGGCATGCCCAACTTGGGCTGCCCATGCAATGCCTCTGTGAGTCCAATCTTGGCTATACAGGAGCAGAGATGTATAAGAAAGTGGAGCTCGGGGTATGCCGAACTTGGGCTGCCCATGCCATGCCCCCGTGGATGCCATTTTGGCTATACAGGAGCCGAGTTGTATAAAAGAGTGGGGCTCGGGGCATGCCCAACTTGGGCTGCCCATGCAATGCCCCCGTGGGTCCCATCTCGGCTATACAGGAGCAGAGATGTATAAGAAAGTTGAGCTCGGGGCATGCCCAACTAAGGCTGCCCATGCAATGCCCCCGTGGGTCCCATCTCGGCTATACAGGAGCCAAGTTGTATAAGAGAGTGGAGCTCGGGGCATGCCCAACTTGGGCTGCCCATGAAATGCCCCCGTGGGTCCCATCTCGGCTATACAGGAGCAGAGATGTATAAGAAAGTGGAGCTCGGGGTATGCCCAACTTGGGCTGCTCATGCCATGCCCCCGGGGATCCCATTTTGGCAATACAGGAGCAGAGATGTATAAGAGAGTGGGGCTCGGGGCATGCCCAACTTGGGCTGCCCATGCAATGCCCCCGTGGGTCCCATTCCGGCTATACAGGAGCCGAGTTGTATAAGAGAGCGGGGCTCGGGGCATGCCCAACTAGGGCTGCCCATGCAATGCCCCCGTGGGTCCGAACTCGGCTATACAGGAGCAGAGATGTATAAGAAAGTGGAGCTCGGGGTATGCCCAACTTGGGCTGCCCATGCCATGCCCCCGTGGATCCCATTTTGGCTATACAGGAGCAGAGATGTATAAGAAAGTGGAGCTCGGGGTATGCCCTACTTGGGCTGCCCATGCCATGCCCCCGTGGTTCCCATTTCGGTTATACATGAGCAGAGATGTATAAGAAAGTGGAGCTCGGGGCATGCCCAACTTAGGCTGCCCATACAATGCCCCCATGGGTTCTATTTCGGCAATATAAAAGCAGAGATAGAGTGGGGCTGAGTGCATGCCCAACTTGGGCTGCCCATGCAATGCTCCCATGGGTCCCATTTCGGTTATACAGGAGCACAAATGTACAAGAAAGGGGAGCTCGGGGCATGCCCAACTTGGGCTGCCCATGCAAAGCCCCCGTGGGTCCCATCTCGGCTATACATGAGCCGAGTTGTATAAGAGAGCGGGGCTCGGGGCTTGCCCAACTTGGGCTGCCCATGCCATGCCCCCGTGGATCCCATTTTGGCTATACAGGAGCACAGATCTACAAGAAAGGGGAGCTCGGGGCGTGCCCAACTTAGGCTGTCCATGCAATGCCCCCATGGGTCCCATTTCGGCTATATAAAAGCAGAGCTAGAGTGGTCCTCAGTGCATGCTCAACTTGGGCTGCCCATGCAATGCCCCCGTGGGTCCCATCTCGGCTATACATGAGCACAGATCTACAAGAAAGGGGAGCTCGGGGCGTGCCCAACTTAGGCTGCCCATGCAATGCGCCCATGGGTCCCATTTCGCCTATATAAAAGCAGAGCTAGTGTGGTGCTCAGTGCATGCACAAATTGGGCTGCCCATGCAATGCTCCCATGGGTCCCATTTTGGCTATACAGGAGCACAGATGTACAAGAAAGGGGAGCTCGGCGTATGCCCAACTTGGGCTGCCCATGCCATGCCCCCGTGGATCCCATTTTGGCTATACAGGAGCACAGATCTACAAGAAAGGGGAGCTCGGGGCGTGCCCAACTTAGGCTGCCCATGGAATGCCCCCATGGGTCCCATTTCGGCTATATAAAGCAGAGCTAGAGTGGTGCTCAGTGCATGCCCAACTTGGGGCCGCCCATGCAATGCTCCCATGGGTCCCATTTTGGCTATACAGGAGCACAGATGGACAAGAAAGGGGAGCTCGGGGAATGCCCAACTTGGGTTGCCCATGCAATGCTCCCATGTGTCCCATTGTGGCTATACAGGAGCACAGATGTACAAGAAAGGGGAGCTCGGGGAATGCCGAACTTGGGCTGCCCATGCAATGCTCCCATGGGTCCCATTGTGGCTATACAGGAGCACAGATGTACAAGAAAGGGGAGCTCGGGGAATGCCCAACTTGGGCTGCCCATGCAATGCTCCAACGGGTGCCATTTTGGCTATACAGGAGCACAGATGTACAAGAAAGGGGAGCTCGGGGCGTGCCCAACTTGGGCATCCCATGCAGTGTTCCCATGGGTCCCATTGTGGCTATACAGGAGCACAGATGTACAAGAAATGGGAGCTCGGGAAATGCCCAACTTGGGCTGCCCATGCAATGCTCCCATGTGTCCCATTTTGGCTATACAGGAGCATAAATGTACAAGAAAGGGGAGCTCGGGGAATGCCCAACTTGGGCTGCCCATGCAATGCTCCAATGGGTCCCATTTTGGCTATACAGGAGCACAGATTTACAAGAAAGGGGAGCTCGGGGCATGCCCAACTTGGGCTGCCCATGCAGTGCTCCCATGGGTCCCATTGTGGCTATACAGGAGCACAGATGTACAAGAAAGGGGAGCTCGGGGTATGCCCAACTTGGGCTGCCCATGCCATGCCCCCGTGGATCCCATTTTGGCTATACAGGAGCACAGATCTACAAGAAAGGGGAGCTCGGGGCGTGCCCAACTTAGGCTGCCCATGCAATGCCCCCCATGGGTCCCATTTCGGCTATATAAAAGCAGAGCTAGAGTGGTGCTCAGTGCATGCCCAACTTGGGCTGCCCATGCAATGCTCCCATGGGTACCATTTTGGCTATACAGGAGCACAGATGTACAAGAAAGGGGAGCTCGGGAAATGCCAAACTTGGGCTGCCCATGCAATGCTACCATGGGTCCCATTGTGGCTATACAGGAGCACAGATGTACAAGAAAGGGGAGCTCGGGGAATGCCCATCTTGGGCTGCCCATGCAATGCTCCAACGGGTGCCATTTTGGCTATACAGGAGCACAGATGTACAAGAAAGGGGAGCTCGGGGCGTGCCCAACTTGGGCTGCCCATGCAGTGCTCCCATGGGTCCCATTGTGGCTATACAGGAGCACAGATGTACAAGAAAGGGGAGCTCGGGGAATGCCCAACTTGGGCTGCCCATGCAATGCTCCCATGGGTCCCATTTTGGCTATACAGGAGCACAAATGTACAAGGAAGGGGAGCTCGGGGAATGCCCAACTTGGGCTACCCATGCAATGCTCCAATGGGTCCCATTTTGGGTATACGGGAGCACAAATGTACAAGAAAGGGGAGCTCGGGTCAGGCCTAACGTGGCCTGCCCATGCAGTGCCCCCGTAGGTTCCATTTTGGTTATACAGAGCAGAGATATAGAAGAGAGTGGGGCACGGGACATGCCTAACCTGGCCTGCCCATGCAATGCCCCCGTAGGACCCATTTCGGCTACACAGAAGCAAAGATGTATAAGAGGGTGGAGCTCGAGGCGTGCCCGACTTGGCCTGCCCATGCGATGCTCCTGTGGGACCCATTCGGCTATACAGGAGCAAAGATGTATAAAAGGATGGAGCTCGGGGCATGCCCGACTTGACCTGCCCATGCAATGCTCCCGTGGGACCCATTTCGGCGCATACAAGAGCAAAGATGTATAAGAGGGTGGAGCTCGGGGTGTGCCCGACTTGGTCTGCCCATGCGATGCCCCCGTGGGACCCATTTTTGCTATACGGAAGCAGAGGTCTATAAGAGGGTTGAGCTCGGGGCATGCGCAACTTGGGCTGCCCATGCAATGCCTCTTTGAGTTCTTTCGGGACCATCTGGAGGCAGAGTTTTTTTATTTATTTATCAATTCTATTATTTCAAATATGAAAAATAATGAACAATATGGAAGCACGAAATAAAAAAGAAACTTACATTCCGCAAAAAAAAAGCTCTGAGCCACAATGGATTTCAGTGAGCCGGCAACTATCCACATAAGAAGCAGAACAGCAATAACAATACACGAAAAATAGGGTCCAGTGAAGGGTAACAAATTGGAAGCAAATTAGCTTTGGCTGTGAAGCGCCGAATATAAATAATTAACATATTGATACAGTTGATAAATGTTGCTCAAGAAACGTGGAAGCAGTGTCACATTCAACTGTACTTCTGTACTTCATCTCTTCCTACAACGGACTAAAGGTAAGAGCTACAAACGCCAGATCCAATAACGAGCCACTTAAAAATTGCGTGGTATTTTTCTTCGAAGCACGTACTGTTGCCCGCGTCTTGGATCACTGATGGGGAAGGGGGTGAGTTCTCCAAATCATATAGCACTGAGTGACTCATAAGTCTGACATTGCAAATTAAGGAATTAAGCCGCGACATACAGGCTCTCTGCAGTGTCGTGGTGAGACCTGCAGGGGACCAAGTAAGCTCCATGCATGTCCCACGAGGGGGACCTATGTGTGCTATCTAAGTAGGCCGCCTGTAGGTCCCGCAATTGAAGACCAGGTGGGCGGTCAAATTCGGACCGATTTGGGCCCGAGTTACAACACTGACGTGGGACCCACGTGGGCTACCCACATGGGACCCTTTCCAACCCCCGTTTTGGAGCCCACTTTGTGCTACTATCAGCACGGCTACTTGGCATCGTTACCGCGTTACAACCTTGCCGTATCTTTAGTTACCCCTCCCCGCTCCCCGCAGGAGTTTAGAAGGCCGAGAGAGAAGGGAAATCCGGTTCAACAGGGCTCGCGCGCACGAAGCTTGCCACCGTTCTTCCACGGAGAGGCTCTGCTTTTTAGTGCAAAAGTGACAGAACGACATTCGGTTTATTTCTTCCTTTTAAAGAATGTCTCAGTGCCTTTTCGAGCAAGAAATTGGTGTCTTTGAGGTTCGCCAAGAACGTAGTTGGCATTTATACAATAAAATAGGCGGTAGCATTTGGTTCCAGTATCTCTTTAAGAAGACATGGCGTGTCAAGTCTCGAGCATACCACTGTCGATTCGGGGTTAATGAGATTAGGGCATCCGTCTAACGCTAAGGAACGAAACCTAAAGCAAGAAGCGATAGCATGATAAGGCACACCTTGTTTTTGTTAAACTGTCAGTGCCTAAAGTTGGTAGTCGGTTTCGGTTATTGTTACGAGTGCCCGGTTTAAAGAGCGCGCTTTAGTAGATAAGCGTGTTCAGTTCAATGTTGCAGTTCTGGAAGGTAATCAATAAAGTTGATGATTGTCACCGATAACTTAAGGAACGCGGGGCGCGGCGAGTGTTGTGCATCCTTTTTATCGCTTCCCGACTGAGAAAGCTTGAGGCGTCAGCTGATAGTAATGCAAGAGAAACGAATCCCAATGTGAATTGGCAATTAGCAAGAGAGAAGAGAGAACAAATAAAGAAGATAAGAGCTACGAAAAAAGAAACACACACTGAAAGGGGGAATTTATTAAATTCCGAAAAAAAGCTAAAAAAAAATGAGGAGCAAAATAATTGCCCTGTAATAGTGTTGCTACGCGAAACGTTTATTTCCTCGCTAAATATAGTGAGGAAACTGAATTTTATTATAGGTCACGTGACATGATGGCACGTAACGTCAAATATTTCGATAAATTTAGGGGAAACTGATTTTGTGTAAAAGTCACTTCCATGAAATCATCTGACATAATTTTCCCCGCTCAATTTGCCGCAGAACCCGAATTAGTATTAATATCATGTGACGTCAATCATGACGTCAATTTTCCTGCTAAATCTAGCGGCGTAATAAAATTTACGTAAAGCTGACGTGACACGAAGTCATGTGACGTCATTTTTTTATCTAAATTTGTCGGGGAAACTTAATTGGTGTCTAGGTCACGTGACGTCAATTTTTCCGCTAAATCTAGTGGTGCAACTGAAGTCATCTGACATCACAGGCCACGGCTTCATGAAATGCGACTTCAAGAAGTCCGGAACGACTAGCCGAAAAACGCTTCATGTTAAGGAAAAAAAAAAAGAGATGAAAGTAGCAAAATGGGCATCTGAAATGAGCTGTTTTCCGTTTGCCTGGTTCAGGTGTAAAATTAAACCTACCTGTTACGAAGGGGCTAACTTTTCCCCCGGAGCCGTTGAAGCGCAGTTCTACTAAGCGTTTGGCTAAAAGCAACCGTCAGGGACGAAGTGGGCCTCTCTGCTGACGTGAACAGTTAAACAGAGAATCTACAGTCTTTTGACATAGTACAGGTGCAATCGAAAACAAAAAAGAAAAAACAACAACCTATAAACACCGTACGTAGCTCTTATTTTGTTTAACAGCTGTATCTGCGGGACTGTTAGTTTTCTACCTAAACGAGCTGAAGGTTCTTTTTTTTTTAATATGAAGCTTTTCAAAACAGCTTTTCCCAAAACGATTGTACCTTTGAAAATAATGTGGAAAAACGATTTAGGCCAGGAGCGTTCATGTGTTTTCAAACTGTCTCGTTTGAGCAATTTTAAGCTAACCCGCGTTGCCTACCCTTGTTTTGTAAACTGTTTTCGATGTGAGACTACGATCTCTTAACGCGGACGAGAACCAAATACAATAAGATAACTGGTCATCATCTATTTCGTGAGTGTATGCTAGAACCTGAATCCAATTGTGTTATTCACAATTGGATTCAGCGCAAGTTATTCTGTAAAACTATAAAGTATTTCGATACTGCCTTCAAATACTGGCGCTAATTTGAAAGAGTCCCACGAGATGAGAGTCGAGACTTTAGCGAAGTATGCCATTTTTGTTGACAGAACGTGTCCTTTGAGCGGTCGAAGTTATGTTAGAGTTCTGCCCTCATTTTGACGCTTTTTCGATTCAATGTCACTTTTCTCCGTCCTATAGATTTCCTTACCCTTGCCCGGAAAGCAGAAAACCGGGAGCCTTTATTACTGACGCGCTTGCCAATAGCCGGCTCCCCGATTTTCTTACCGACGAAGAGTAAGCATGTTTGGGGAGAACGGCTAAAGGCTATAGCGCGTAAATCACAAAGGCGTGTTTACCTAAGCCTCTGCCTCCCCTTCTCTTCTCTCACTGTAAAGAAGGCCATATGTTGTTCCTTGAAAACGCGCCAGTAAGAAAGCCGAGATTAGCCTGTTGACTTGTTCTATAAGCTTTTAAAAAATAAATTTAACCGGGGCACCGTCGTGGTGCCAGCGGAAATGGCAGCCATGTAGCACGCTCTGTGGGAATCGTTGCTTTTTGGCATTCAGAGATATCGATCCGTCTTGAAGAAAACCCAACACTTATTTTTTACTGCAAACACTCGTTCCAAACAGAAGGGCCACTGTCTCGTATTCCGCTCGCTTTCATTCCAGTTTTCGTTGGTCTCGACTCTCCCGGCTGTTGATCTCCTCGGCTGCATGTGTCCGCTGCAGTACGAAGTTGAGCTCGCCCCTCGCGCGCATCCGGCCGCTGCGGTACGAAGTTCAGCTCGCCCCTCGCGCTCATCGTCTCGGCAGTAGTGTTGCCAACCGTAGGGGAATTACCCTACTTGTAGGGTATTTTAGGCATTCTTGGTACTTTGTACGGTTGTAGGGCCGTCCGGCCATTTCCCTGCCAAAAAGTAGGGTATTTTCAGACTTCAGACTTTGCTTTTTCAACGGCAAGCATAAAAGAAAAACCAAAAACAAATTGTAAAAAAAAAGCTGCCGCGCAAGTTTTGCATAGCTTTACAACCCGTGTGCTGCCACACATCATGCAAAACGAAAGTATCCAAGTTGCAAGACGTGCTAACAGAGAGCACCACACACCAAGTTGGAGAGCTGGAGCAAGTGGGAGAGGTGAGTTGCGCTTAGGAAGTTTGGAGCCAGAAGAGGTATCTTCCCAGTGGAAATGGTCCCGCCAATTTTTCTTTGATGACTCTGGTTCATCCGGCGGTCCTTGTTACACCTGCGAAACACGTGGCAGCGCGGGCGGAACCATCCCAAGCCCACCAGAACCGGCAGCCACCTGTCCAACTGAGCTTTTCTACGCGCTGGCGTAAGGTGCGCATGCTGCAAATAACCATAGCTGGAACTACCACTCTTCCTGGGCGCTCTTTTGTTCTGGCGCGTTGCATTTAATATCTCACCACGCCCATAGAGCGTCGATCACGGATAATCGACGATACGGAGACCGATTTTAAAGCTCCCGCGGAGCTTCCCGCACGCTGTGCAGTCAGTAGGCAGTTTGAAGACCGCCTACCGACTGCACAAGTAGTTGGAACTGAAGTTGTTCACTTGAGCGAACTACGTTTTACCGAACGAAGCCGAAACCATGACGTTTCATCGAATGACACTTTAGCGAATACGGAAGAGCCGCCGGTTTCCTATCCTCCCCTGGTGTAATAGCCTAGTTTGTCGATTTAATACCTTAGTTTGACGAATCCCTAGGCGGTACACCCAAATAAGCTAATATACCGCTCGGATTAGCTTCCTTTTGTAATGAGCCGCCTTGTCTGTCCCCGCGAGTGCAGGGCCCACGTAGCCCTGTTTCTAATTTCACGACAAATCGGCTAAACATGTTGGTTGGGGATGTCTGTGCGCTCGCTACATCGTTGTTGTGCTGATGCCACACAGCGCACATGCAAGTATGGTGTACTAGAATAACGCAGGTATGCGCGCGCATGCGTGCCCTGTCGCTTTGTACTGTATTATTAATATCCGGTATTATCATAATTCATGCAACAGTGTTATTTGAACAAAGATTTGCCTCGTAGGGTAAAATATGGGGTAATAAGAATTATTCGTAGTGTAATGTAGGGTTTTCTGGACGCTGGCGTGGGGTATTTTCGAAAAATAGGTTGGCAACACTGCTCCGCAGAGGCAAGCCGATGCCGTTGTTGAACGTTCCAACACGCCATACTTGGGTAGTAATTCAATTACAGAAATCGTAATTATTGTAATCTAATGACTTTTCTTGGTAATTTGTAAATTTAATTAAAATACTTACAGCCAAAAGGAATTGTAATTGTAATTAAATTACTTTCTAGCGTCAGTAATTGCAAAATTGCAGGCACAATTGCAATTATTTGTGCAAAACCTTGCGGCGCCGACGGAACCTCTCTGAACGCCTCAGCGCTCGCACAAGCGGCCTAGCTCTCGGTGAAACACTTGCAAAAAAACACGCACTCACACACACGCACAACATAAATAGAGTCGCATTGTTTGTTGTTTTGTTGCTTACACTGCGGGCTGAGAGACAATCCTCTTTGGAGCCTACCTCAACGGCGCCATGTTACGCCGTCTGCTGTGCGAGCAGAAAACAATAGCGTAAACATACCAAAGAATTGAAAAATAAAAACAAAACTCTGAGCTTCAGCTTTCAGTTGAGCTAGGGAATTTTAATTGTGTATGAAGTTTTTTCTTTTTAGTTTTGCCACCTCTTTACGTCCCTCTTCCAGTACTGTCGCATATTTGTATATTTGTAATATTTTCAAGTTTATTTCCTGTTGGTTTTACTTGGTATATTTTTTGCATAAGCATTTTGGAGACTGACCTCGCTCCACTGAATATTGTTACCAATGATTCCGGAGCCCCAGATTCGGTTCTTATATATTTCTGAGCCATTATAATTTCAACTCTTTGTAAATAATTTACAATACCATGATGTTTGTATGTGAATGTGGTCGTATTAGCGCGTGTGGATTTTAGTTTTATATCAACACTTGTAAAATATTCATATATGACAAATTGTCGCATTTTTATTTGCCGGGCTAACAAAACTCTTTCAACCCAATTTTTTCTTTAGCGATCTGGCGTCTTCCAGAATATAAACTAATTTATTATTATTTATAAAAACTATAAGAACGTAGTACTTCATTGCCTCAAACTGTCAAGTTCCATCATGAATTGAACAATATTCATAAAAAGAAAGTACAATACGTGGCATTTATGCAGCGATGCTTAAGCCTCTTTATACATGAGGGGAAGGAATGAACAAATACGTTGCATTCTATACAACTCGTTTAAAGTTATATGGCCCAAGTCGGGTCGCGCTCAGAAATAAGTAACTGTAAAGTAATTGCATTACGTTGTAAAAGTAATTTGGAATTGTAATTAATTACTTTTCACGTCGTAGTAATTGTAGTTAAACTACTTTTGAAGCAAAGTAATTGTGATTGTAATTAAATTACATTTTGAAAGTAATTTACCTATGTATGACACGCTCATCAACACTCTAAGAAAAAGTGAGCACCTCCACTAGTCATCATGCGTTTTGGCGGCTGTAACTACCCCGCAGGCTTACTTAACTACACACTGGGCTCGAGCCATTGAGCGTTACCACACTGTTGGCAGGTGACAAGCATGGGGTAGTCACGTTTTATAAACTCTTGAATTGAACATTCAAGTGCCTGCAGTCGTTCAAGAGTAAAAGTCACTTCAAAAACATCAAAAAGTATTTGAAACTTGTTTTCTTTATGCGTTGGTTACCATTTATTCAAATTTGATCCGGCCGAAACAGGCGTGTGGCTCAGTTCGCATTAACTGGCAGAAAACAAACATTGCCAAAGAGTACAGGCAACCTTGGTAGGCACCTACTAAAACCCGAGGCAGATAAAAAGTATCGCGGTTGTCCTTTCTGGTTCCGTTGCGGGTTTTACCATGTACAGCAGCAAACAGAGTAAACAGCTGGCAGCTGGCGTCGTGCTCCAGGAATTTAACCAACGTTGAATTTAACCAAATATCTAAAAAAACACAGGAAGCTACGCACGGGTGTGAGTTGACTTGAATGTTCGCCGGACGAGATACTCTTGTCGTCTTTTATTGTGCGGGTCAGTAAAGAGCGTGCTCTCATTAAAGGTGTGATCGGTCAGTTCTGCTTGCAGATCAGTTGCAAATGGCCTCCTCGGTTCCGCCGAACTTGCACGTTTGTCATACCCATTTTTCTTTTTTTTATTTGCTTTCAAGTGCAGTGAAGTATGAAGCATTGAACACCACGACTTAGGCCGGACAAAACGAACGTACACAAATATCTAAGATCATGTGCGTGTATTTCAGTATTTCTCTGTCTAGGGATATATGATTCGCCTTCACTGGCTCATTTGGCAAATTCATCGAGCATGCTCGATAAAAAATGCTTCAAACAAGTGTGTGTCATCCCCGGTGGAGTATTTTGAAGGGGACTAGGATTTCAGGCCTTCCGGCACGCGTTCCTTTTACCTATATAAAAGATTCCAAGTAAATTTTCAAAAATAAGGCGTTGACAAACATACAAGTGCTATTTATTTTATATTTTTGTTTTTAGAAAAAGTACTGCTGCAGACACGTAGTGCAGCGCCGAGAACTCAGTTCTCGGCGTTCTTTGATGCTTAGATAATTTAGCATACGTCTCTCGCGTTCATTGCAGGTGAAGGCACTGGCCCGAAAGCGGCAATTCTGCACTGTCCTCTTGGCGCGAGCGCGAGCGCATAGAACGCATATTCGAAAGACACGCGCTTGAGCAGAAACAATTGTAGCGAAAAGAAGAAAACTGAAACAACGCTTCGGGGAGGACCGGCGGACGGGCTTCGCTAGAATCACCTGCGCGCACTCTGTGTACTCAACTCAACCGCCGCTGAAGTCATTCGGTTATGTAAAAAGAGAAAAGAAAATGGATCAGCGTGTTCAGAAAGCTGTGATTGCAGATATTGGTTTCGATAATTAAGACAATTAGTTCAATCTGTACCTTACGACTGCCTTCTTGTTGAGAGTGAAGTAGCTGCTTCCGTGTCAAGCCCCAGGGGCCCGAAATCACTCCAGTGAATCACCGAAGGTAATAAACACAAACAAATTGGCGGCGAAAAGCACGCGGTTCTTGCGACTGATATAGTGTTTACAACTCGCTGTTCCCGCGAGTTGTAAACACTATATAGGGGCTGTGGAGGTGACCCGCTATCGTTTTCTCGGGCTTCAGAAAACAGTGGTGTCGTATTGGTATGCCGAGTGGTCGTAACATTTATATGCTGCTTTAATTTTGAGACGTTCTTATAAATATAGTCAGCAGTTTTTGTTCCTGCAGTACCGTTATAAGCCACACAGTGTTTGCAGTCGTGCGTGACACGGTAACTTAGCGCTTTTAAGGAAACTCAAGGTCCAAAAATATTTCGCTCGAATGCTTAGAAGGCGAGAGTTTCGTGCAACTTTGTCAGAAACATTTAGGAAAAAAATCATTTTTCAAGAACGACGCGCGGGATTCAAATTGTGTACAAAAACTTAAAAAAAAACGAGGCTAATCTTACTAAAAATTCAGAAGTCGTGCAATGCGCGTTTGAAGATTTTATTTCCTACTAACTGAAATCTACGTAAAATAAAAAAATGCTGACATGAAGCGTACAATGGAGCCAAAAATTGCACCCGTGAGTGCCACCGCCACCAAACCTGGGATCGTTTTTTTTTTCTTTCAGTTTTATTGAACAAAAACTCAGCAGATGTGTGAGATTAAAGAAACTAGGCGGCGCCACAAAGTAAAAAAAAAAAAAGAATCGAACACAAACTTTTAAGAAAGCTTTTAAAGCCATAAACGATGTAATTTGGAATGTTCAGTATTTGCTCAGTTGAATGAGGCGTTTAATCATCCTATCTGGGTGCCCAGACATTGTTGTGGCCTCTTTCAACACAGACAAGTCCAAGGAAAATTCCAAAGAGAATCCTCAGTATTACTCCATACATCCTGTACAGGTTATCGTAACATTGTCCGAAGTCTCGGAAGAACCCTGGAAGACAATCAGAAACAATGACCCAAGAACTACGGTTAGTCATTTTGTTTACGTTGTTCCAAGTACAAGAAAAACGAACATTGCCTGTAGATATGTCAATGTAGATATGGCAGCCCGACTGCACAAACAAAGGTCTGATGGATGCGTATTTACCGAAACATGGCAAACACCGCCCGTGCGTCTATTTTCCCTCACTGGACGCGTGAAGTCAGCCCTTACGGCGTAGAAAGGGGACCACAAAATCCCATCATGCATTTGTAGTCAGGAATACCATTTTCGCATGGTTGCGAATAATTCAAATGCATGCATGCTCAATTTCGAAGCGCAGGTTACGTCGGTTTTGTCCTTTCGCAAACCGTTCAGTAACTGAATACTGCGTGCAGTGTGGGAAAATAAACGCCCTGCCTATCTTTATCTTGAGGAGAACACTTGAAGGACCCGTTAGTTCACATAGATCACATAGACAAGCTCTAGGTATTCTTACGCAGCAATGCACTACGGAATATTGGAAGGGTTGGGGTTTTTCAATTTTAGCACGTACCACAGTTCGCAATTTGTTTCTTGTGAGCAAGTTGTGATACGTGCTGCAAGTGTTGCACTGTTCTCGAGTTAATGTGCAAACGCTGCATCGAGTTTTCGTGGTGTTTATTTGAGGCTCTTTTTGGAAGCGTAAAAGCAGAATGAACTTTTTCGGCGAGTCTTCGAGTGGGGACTAAGTTTGTCACACCTGTTTTTGCGTCAAGGAGTCAACCATTTTACGTTTTTTCGTAACGTTAGTGATCCCTTTCTGCGTACGGTGTGTCAAGTGAGATTGGGCCGGGTTATGCCGCGAATTGGTTGTTTCTTCGTTTTATAGGTTAGGTGGAATTCATGGGTACCTCAAGGAAGTGTTTGTATCATGCCGGTTTTCGGTAGCTCGTTTTTCAATCGAATATTTGAGTTCAGCAGCACGAAAGCGACTGTATAAGGATGTTTGTGATGCTGTTTTTCCTGTTCCTTTGTACAGAGCTCTTTTCTGTGCAGGCCCAGGACAGGGCGTCTTGAAAAGCGCGAAGAAAATGTTAGTGTCGCCCAGTGTGAAGACTTTTTCTTTAAACTACACACCGGTACCGTACCGGGCAAAATATGGATGAAGGAGAAAGGACTGTTCGTCCCTGGAGTGTGGACTGTTTCATTTGTCATAAACCAGAGACGATCGCACATGTCTTCCTGGTGTGCTGGGATGGCGTCTTTCTGTGGGATGTCCTCCAGCGGACCTCGAAAAAAGATTGTCCGCAAGACGCGCATGGGACCAGGTACCTGCCCGTAGAGACTGAAGGTGACGTCCCGGTAGATTGTGTTATGTTACTGGGCCTGCAAAGCACCAGGAGGTGTCAAATGGCTGTGCTACATGCAGAACATGATGCGCGTGAGCCTCGGGAGTATTGTCGGGAAAATATTATCTCATTCGTTGAAATCCACAAGGCCTAGCAGAGCGTACGTCAATGACTTCCGTGTATCGAAAGGTGGATTTTAATGAGCAAATTTTAACTTCATCGTGCTGGCCAAAGGCAGTCCTGCATTTTATCATTGTCTTACCTTTTGTGGGTGTTTGGATCTGTTCTTGCGTTTTTGACTTGCCAAAACTAGGGAATAAAAAAAAAGAAAAAGAAGATTAAAGTGGATGAATTGTTACCCTGCTTCGCTCTCGCGCGGAGGCCCAGGTTCAATTCCTGAAAGCGGATTTATCTTTTCAATTTAGCTTCCTCGTAAGTTCAAAAACCTTGTTGTGTGATCAAGTTACGAATATTCTACGCCGAACGTTTTGTGCCGAATGTTCCAGAAACACACGCGTGTACACAAGGGGCTCCGTGTGGAGAGCAGGAGTCAGTTTCGCCCCAGAGTTCGATCCTGCAGTTTCGCCAACATCGACGCCTGTTACGCTAACTTCTTTTTTTTTTTTGGGGGGGGGGGGGGGTTTGGGAACGAGCTTGCTCTATTAAAGTTTTGGTTTCTCCAGTTATTTGCCGCCTCATCATTTGTCATTCGTGAAAATATTCCCGACTTTCAGTGACGTACCCCAAGAAGAAAGAAATTTTGTTTTGATTTTTATTTACACCAGTTCTTCTCCTGCGTTTTCTCGTTGAGCGTCCAGATAGCCGAGTGCCTTCGTTCAATGCAGACGACGGCGAGGAAGAGAAGAGAGACGAGCAGATGTATTCCACCATAAAGTCTGTACAAACCGTCGTAACTTCCCCGGGCATCTCGAAAGAACCCTAAGTAACAACAACAAAAATAAAACAACATTTTAAGCAAATAATTCCGAGGAATCACTTTCAATGTTAGTAACAGACAGATGACAATTACGATGTTTGTCTTGCGTTCTGGCAGTCATTTCAGTGCGGCGTTGGACCTTTTGAGGCTATTCCCCGATTTATTTATGAGTTTTCTTCAGGATTATGAACCCCGTGGACTGCTACAGCATTATCACGTAACACGGCGTTTTTTGTCGGTCGGTATAAAAACGGGTCAAGTCTCCAAATACTCGGGTCCAGACCTGCAGCTACTCATAGTGGGGTTGTACTTTTACCCACCACTGACCTAGCCAGGGCAAGGTCAGTGGTGGGTAAAAGTGCAATGAAAATGAGAGGTTTCTTACATCATGTAAAGAGTTAAATACAATGGCGCAATATACTTGAAATAAAGTACAATAAGTACAATTCACTTTCAAAGTAAGAGCAAGTAATTTTGAACAAACTTTCATTATACCTTTTCATTTCCTTATACAGTGTTTTCTAACTGGTAGGCATTGTCCCAGGAGTAATTGGGGGTTGTATTGGATATTTATTGAAAATAATATGAATAAAGTAAAGTGGCCACAAATTAGTTTGACTTTTACTGACAAACTATTTACGTCAATAAGCTTATAATGCACTTAATTCTATCGGTATTATAACCGCATTACTCAACTAAGATAAATTACCAGATTACGCGTCGATAGACGATAGCGCGTTTCAACAAGGCGCAATGCTATATCTTTTTGTTAAAGGTTGGTGAGCTCTTATATTTGACCTAAAAATTTGTGTACAGAACTGGGAAAGCTAGGGATGCGATCGCGTGCTCCTTGAAAGAGACAAATTTCACCCAGCTTTGTGCTTATCCTAAATACTCTACTCAAGATATTGCATTTTCAAAAAATTTGCCGATATTTCGGTGTCTTGCAAATATATTTTGTCTCGTGTATCTTCTACTCTATCTTAATTACATTTCTCACTATCTTGTAATAAGCAACGCACATACATTTTTCAGCCTTCGTAAACATTTTTCGCCGGAAAAGTCTAGGAATCTATATTCGTTGTCACCTCAAGAAAAAGAAAAGTTTTGCGCATTGTTCATACATCGCGCGAAGTAGCTTTTAGAAGATTTGGATGTCGGGTGAAGAAGCAGTGCTTTTGGAATTTGAAATGGAAATATCTCGATAAGATAACAAATATCTAATATAAGATGCACCTAGATATATCTAAATTCTGTGTATAAAGGTGGAAATTAGTAATGTTCCCCAAAGAGGGGGATTTTTACTACTGTACTGGAGGTGAAAACGAGTATAGGGATTGTCCAACTACAGGCCAAATCTGAACCGATTGCAGGCAAGCGATTAAACACAGGACAGGAAACAAGTAACGAGCAAAACGCAGTATCCGACTGCCAACAAAACACCAGGTGGATAGCCCCAAGTACGCCAGCTTTTATGTGCCCTCTTCTCTGCTCTTCTTTTGTTTTCAAGTTTTTTTTGGAACGGCACGTTACAGTTTGAGCTAGCAAAGTGCTGGTGGCGTCATCCGCATTTTACACCTTTTGTCTGAAGCTAGAGTAGTTCCGTCAACGGAAGATTGTGACAGCAACGCTCGGTATGGTCACAGTGAACCATTTTGAGAAATCGCCGGTTCAGGGGGTTCTATATAAAATGAGCTGTTGGGTTAGTTGGTTTTGCACAATTGCAATGTAGCGCAAAGACAACACAATGCGCGAAGACAACAATGCGCAACAATGCGGAACTATGCGAAGCAACAATGCGCAACGGCAACAATGCGCGAGCACGTCTTTACGTGAGCGCGAACATTCCCTCGGTCAAGGAAGTTAGATCCTGCTGGCTTTATGGAGCTGCAGTGACCCAGATTGGACTTCCCCAAAGTACTTTGTGTGCCTATTGTGGCCTAACTTTTGCTCCCAAGCTCGGTAAAAAGCGTTTCTTTTATCTCCTTGCAAGTGCACGCATTGTATCATTCTAAATATTCTCAAAACCACTTTTTTGCCAGGTGAAGCGGTTATTGAAAGCTTTTTCGTGAATACCCTTTTCTGTTACTCGTGTTTCCCTCTTCACCTTCCTAATTTTTTTGTCAGTGTGAAAGTTTAGGCGCACCTACTCGCCCTTGGCTGGTGAGACAAAATACTTGCTCTTGGTTGTTGATTAGCAAAAAAAGCTTCCGTGTTTTCTTTTTTTTATAGTCAATGTGGAATGCACATTTGTCGTTCACTCGCGTACTCATCATCGAGTCTGGCAGCCTGATCAACTTCTAGCTTGGCTGTTAGGGATATGCATTGCCGGACTATGAGTCATGTATGCCGAATCGCTTCAAGGCATATTACGACGTAATTGCGGAATACGTAGTGATCCGAGCCTGCCACCAAACTAAAGCACGCCAGTTACCGTGACTATACGAAGAGCGAGTCTCCCTTCTCCCTAAGATCTCTCGGCAGCAAATATGTTGCTTGTCCCGATTTATTTCAAAGTAAACTTCGATTGCAGTAGCTAAGTCGCATCTTGAAAGTCACGAAGATCACCGCAAATTATGATTTTCAGCGAAGTCATCACAAGTAGAGAATCTCTCTTCACATTTTTATTCTTATATTGCCGCGTGCATGACCGAGAAGAAACGCTTCTCCATGCATCTAGAAGTTTCGTGTTTATTCTTACCTCGAGTGTAAGAGATAAGGAGGCCAGAATAACTAGTGTCGGTCTCGCCCTAGCTCTATCCGGAAAATTCTAGGTCGAATATTTGACATAGAATATTCGGGAAAGAGCTAGGGCGAGACTAACTAGGCAGGGTCGTTCTGGCCTCCTTATATCTTACACTCGAGGTAAGAATAAATACGAAACTTCTAAATGCATGGAGAAGCGTTTCTTCTCGGACATGCACGCGGAAATATTACCAACTTGCAACTTACTTGCCGAGTATCTTCGAATGTAATTCAATTAGTTTTTAAAAGTATTTGTGCTCCACTCAATATAGTTCGTAGGATAAGTAACTTAAATACTAGTCTAAATACATTTTCACATTAGTATTTTTTGTCTTAAATACTTTTGTTGAGTATTTGTCGCAACACTGATTTCACAGAGCGTAAGAGGGCACTGCTCAGATCAACACGCTCGTCCCCGTGCTTTTCGCAGCGCTTTACCCAACACATGCTGGAGCCTATACACTATTTCATACTTAATACACAATGCTGTCCCAGCTACTGGCGCGACCGCGCGGCTTTATCTATGGGTCTATTTGCGCGAGAACATGTGCAAATGATCAAAGAAATAAAGCCCCATGCTCGCACCAGCAGCTTTGTCAGCATTCTATATTAAGGGGTCATGAAACGATTTTTATACTTTCGCTAAGTGCTACTTAGAATTACTCACTAACGTTAAAAACCGAATACATTTTCCCTAGTTTCTTTTTCTAGTCAATGGCAGTTGTTAAAAAAATACGAGGACTATGAGCAACGTCCACACCCTCAACTCGGAGCCAGAAGAAGCGGCCACGTGGCCTGGTGCCTATCATATGCTTCCAACGTTGATCACATCCACGTGCTGGGGCGCATAGTAGAAGACGCGCCATGAGACCCAGGCATCGCTAGAGTTCGGCTATTGTCATCACCACAATGGTTAGACACGAGCAACTACCGGAGTCTCCGCTGAGGCATTGATGGTTAGTTGCAGAAGTCAAGTGCTCACGCAGTTCTCGTTTCCATCTTTAAGCCGCGCTCGATTTTCGTCAGGCGGGTGATTTTGATCCTACAATTAGGTCATCAAGCTTTGCAAAGGCACGACTGAAAGAAATAGTCCTATTTTATCCTCACAATTTTACCGCGACAATGAAGCTTCTGAATCAGTGTCGATCTGTGCGAGTGTACAGGGTGTCACAAAAGAAAATTTACACTGTCTTTTTTACCGAAAAAATAAACTAGGCATCGCCGAACGCTCATTCTCCGCCCAAAGGTAGAGTTAGAGGTCGCAACCAGATGCCAAAGTTTCAGCCCGATCCGATAACTTAATCAAAAGTTAAAAGTGATTTTCTGAAAATTTCAATGGGAAAATGGAGCCCATTTTTGCCCGTTTTCGGTTTCTGGTGCCATAGAGCCCCATGTGTTCGAAAACTCCGTCGGCCGCCATTTTCCCATAGAAATTTTCAGAAAATCACTTATAACTTTTGATTAAGTTATCGAATCGGGCTGAAACGTTGGCATCTGGTTGTGACCTCTAGGGCTACCTGTGGGCGGAGAATGAACGTTCGGCAATGCCTAGTTTATTTTTGCGGTAAGAAAAGACCGTGTAAATTTTCTTTTGTGACACCCTGTACTTGGGCCAGATTAGGACCAGTACGCCACTGCAAAGTGATGAACATCCCAACCTTATAAAATTTCATGACCCCTATGAAACGGAGTATAGTTGCTGCCTTCTGAGAACGACAAAAAATAAAGGCGTGTTCTGTGTAAGCTTGTTCCAGCGGGAACACGAATCATCATTTTATGATACAAACTTAACAAAAGCCAATTTGGGGAATCTACTTGGAAGCTGGGACTTGTACTTTCCTCGGAAAGTACTAGAAAAACAAATTCGCTAAAGAACAACTACATCAGAAAATGCACGTTTAGTAAAGTAGAATTCTTCTAAACGTCCTTGATGTATGTATATACGCCAATTTCAAAGAGTGTTCTAAGTACTAGTTGAAATATGCCCAGGAACACCAAATTTTCTTCAAATATGGCAAGATGAGCGTCCGAACGTTAACCGGCAATCTTCTAAAAGGTGACTTTACGAAACACCTTATTTACTTCTTGTAAACCCTCTGCGATCATGCTTGTGAGTGTTTTCCGCATTTTTTTTAAATTTAATTAGCTTTCTTTTAAATGTCAGCAACCAAACTCTTCTATTCTTGTCGTCGACGAACTGACTTCACGAGTTACGGCACTTAGTAACTCTAAATAATGTCCGGCATATGAGCAATTCAGTACCAGCCGATTATGCTCTATGTCGCCAATTACTCCGGCTTGAGCAGTAGACCATAAAAGAAGAAAATATTAAATGATGTCAAAATCAACTCATACCGCTCGTAAACAAAACACAAAAAAACACACACGTAGAATTGGCTTATTAGTATAAAGTTTCAGAAGCGTTCGAGCCAAACTTACGTCGTATGAAACTGTTTATATATGAGAGGTCCTGATTTCAGAGGTGCTCTTTTCGCAATTCCAAGCAAAACAATAAGTGTAGTACCGTATTTTCCGGACTATAGTCCGCACCCGGTGTATAGTGCGCAGGGGCAAATTTGGAGTCCAAAATCACAGTTTTTGCTTAGATAGCCCGCACCCGATGCATAGTCCGCGTGCCGTGCATAGTCCGCACCTGGTGCTTAGTCGAGAAAGAAATCTTCTCATACATGGCACACCTTGACACATGTCTGCTTTCTTAGCTCGCAAAGAAGCTTATATTATACTTAAATCATCATTAACATATCCTTTCATTCACAAATTCCGTCACGACTCGTCATTATCAACGATATTGAAAAACAAAAATCCTGTATAGTCCGCACGCGTATATAGTCCGCACAGCCTAAAATTTCAGCTTTTAAACATGTATAGTCCGCGGACTATAGCCCGGGAAATACCGTATATAAGCAGTTGAACAAAACATTCGAACGAATATTGCCTCTAGGAGCTGAAATAGTGTATTGCAAGATAGTTATATTCTAACGTTCGAAGCACCACGATTAAACTTAACAAGCTGACCCAGGTAGTACACGTAAGCGAGCCCTAAGCACAAAGGATGGACAAGGCGAAAATATGAGGGGGAAAAATGCTGTCAATTTACGTCACTTATTCGCATTTAATAGAACAGAGCAGATAGACTTACCTATTATTGACGGGTTGCAAAAAATAAGAGGCAACACGATAAAGCCCGAGAATGTGTAGCACGTTGAGAGCCACTGGACACCGATGTAGTCCGCTATGAGGACGCTCCTCATAGGCTGCAGGCACCCGGAGGCGAGGTATACGCACGAACACACAATAATGATGTGAACGTGAATTGTTGCATACGGCATGAGCATCATGGAACATCCCCATACAAAAAAGCTAACCGTTACTAAGGTAGTGCGTCGCATACATCCTGCGTCCGCCATAAGGGGAAGGAACAGACGCCCAACGAATTCGCTGCAGGATCCGTAGATGACAAGAGACTCTGCATCCTCGATTGACAGGCCTTTGTCTACCGCGTAGTCGACCAGGGTAGAAAGATATGCAGCTCCGGTAAAGTCTGTCACAACTGCCACCGTAAGAACCACGTAAAGCATAGGATTGAGGAATAACTTGAGCGTGGGATAACGTTCCTTGACCTTTGTTGTGTCACTGGTCGTCGACGCTTTTTCGGGTTTATTGCAGTTAACCGATATTGTATGTATTACGGTTGAAAGCTCTTCATTCGTATTTCCCGTAGTTTCTTGGCTCGTCTTCAAGCGTATCCAGGATGGCTCTTTGAGCAGCAGACACAGTGCAGACACGTGCATAGTGATGCCTCCGTATATGAGAAGTGTACCCCGGAAGTCGTACTCTTGTTGTAAGTAAGCAAAGAACTTGGGAAAAATCAGTCCAGCACACGATGCTCCAGCGTACTTAATTCCCTGTGTTAAGCATCTGTACTTGTCAAAGTACAATGAAAGGAGGATGCTGAGCGCGATTGCAATGATGCCAATTCCGAGACCTGTAAAAAAAGAGAAAATGAATATCCTGAAATAATTAAATCAATACAACTTTTTACTCCACATATTTTAGGTGGCGGTGCATGTAACACCAGCTAAGGAAAAACTTCATGCAGTGCCAAGAGAGGCACTTGTATAAACACAGGTGGCTTTAAAAAAATAGTACAGTAAAAAAAAGAAAAAAAGGTGGACGTTTGTGTTTAGAAAGTGTAAGGTCGGTCTGTCTTTGACGTATGACAACGCTGATTTACCCTCTAGAAATTTATGCAGTTTAGTGTCTGCCATCCTTGGGTTTTAACATGCATCACGCAGTATTGAAATACAAAACCGCATGCCGGTACGATGCTCATCCAGGAACCCTGTTCTCGACGCTTGGCGAAAACGTCGGTGAAGAATTCAACCGTCTCGATTGGTCGGCGCCAATGTGAAGCGCGACGCCGGCCAACCACGGCCACCAAATTTCTCGCCGACTTTTGCGCCAAGTCTCCAGAGTAGAAATCAAAACAGGCCCGGGTGGAGATTAGACCCATGATTTCTGGGTTCTACAGCGCGAGTTTTCACTTGTGTTCCAAGGTTCGGTGCGCACACACACTGAACCACCGATTCCCTATATGTTTTTGCATTATGATATTTTACTTCATAACATCGACAGAAGAGGCTCCGCGACCCTAAAAGAAAGGTTCCACCCACATATAAGAGCGCTGTCGTTCTAGTGGCCCTTTTACCAAGACTGAACAATGCCAGGCGCGACAGACTTTAGACCCTTTCAAATATAACGCCCTGTTAGGGTCGAAGCGGTGTGCGCAAAAGACACCGTGATAATGTTAAGGATATTGTCACAAGTGAAGTGACGAGACGGCGCTCGGTGAAGAAACCAAATGTTTAATAAAGGCGAACTTGTCCCAAAACAAAGGGTTAAAAGAGCAGGTGTCGTAAGCGAGCGACGATGTCGGCGAAGAGGCAGAATCCGGCGCTAGCGGAATACTGACTGCGGCTTGCCATGCGGGCGCCCCTTTTGTACGTGCGTGGGATTCTGGAACAATCGGCGTAGAAGGTTCGGCGCGTAGAACATTCTAACCTCGAATCATTAACATGGCTCTCGAATTTACCAGAACATCTACAGTGTCAACAAAAATGTTTCCCCGCGGCGAGGTATTGAACCTTGGCTTTTGGCGTGGAAGGCAAGCGCGATAACTAGGGATGCCGCGAACTTTTTCGAACCGAAGTTTCGATGATCGCATCAAGCGGTTCGAAAGGTTCGAAAGATTTCGAATTTTCGAACTTTCTATATTGTAAAATTCAACAGAAGTCGAATTTTCGAACTTGTAAAACAAAGAAGTTCGACGCTTTTCGAACCGTCGAACTTATTACGCTAGAAAATCGATCCTTTTCGAACTTTCGAATTTATTATGCTGCAAAATTCGATGCTTGTCGAACTTTCGAACTTGATAGACCAAAAACCTCGATGATTTTCGAACTTTCGATTTCTTGCACTAAAAAGTTCGAAGCTTTTCGACCTTTCGAACTTCCTAAGCCAAGGAATTCGATAATTTTCGAACTTCTGAACTTATTTATCAAGAGAATTCGAAAAGTTTCGAACTTTCGAATCCTGGAAAATCAAAAGTTCGACGAACTTCGACCTTTTAGGGTAAAAGTTCGACGTTCGTCGAACTTCGAAAGACCGGCGGACGGTTTCATTTGAGTTCAAGTAGTGAGGTACAATCGTAATTTTTTTTGTCGAATTTTTACATGCGGTGCTGCGTTTTTTACGAAAGACAATGCCGCTTATTACAATGTTCTGGCAAGCTCAGTTTTAAAGAAATAAATTCCCGAAGGGGCGACGAAGGACGACGGGTTTTTGACGATTGTCGTTTGTGCCATATTTGAAGCGCGCTAAAGCCGAAGCTATTTACGGTAGAGATGTTAAACTTTTTAAGAATGATCTATGTATAGCCTAGGTAAGTGTCGTCTTAAGATGTGATTATTGTTATTCAATAGGAGTTTCGAAGAAATGTCCAAACATGTATCTACGGGCAATTATGTCCTAAACGTGGTATTTTTTTCCCTCTAAGTTGTTTGAGGTATCGCATTTAAATTAGCACCACAGACAGTACATATAATTGCCATCTGCAGAATACAAAATAATGTGGAATGAGGAATAAATTAACTCATGGGGGAAGATTTCTAATCTTAATCAAATTCAACACGTCATTGAAATTTCTTTTTTTTGCGTTACGTTTTTGGGAAGTGTTTTTTTTTAGCCTGTAGACATTTTGGTAGGAGAAACTTGTTTCGAAGTTCTGAGCTTCTGAATATGCAAGAATACAACACTTCCGGCGGGACCTTTATAGTTTCTTTTTCTTCTCCAGCTTTTTATCCCCACATTCATTGTTATGTTTCTTTTTCTTTTACCAATGGCACAGTTATTTAGGTCGAAAAGACATAGCTTTGAACTTCCGAACCTCTAAGCATGTAACAAGTAGTGCCTTCTGACAACGAGTTTCCGAAAATGACGATTCTACGCGATCTTTTATGCAGTGAAGAGCGACAGTAGCTGTACATAAACATAAATAATTTCAGATTAAAATAAGCTCGACCGCGCCCTCTTTCCCCGTATTGTTTTCTTTAACAGCCCGAAATATCTGGAAGGGGGAAGGGGGGCTAGAGCACCTTTCCCCCCTCCCCCGTTTTTCCTCTTCCGACGCCACTTGTATGGTAGAACGCTCCTCGACCTCGAGTTGTGTCGGCTTCTGTGCTTTGCAGGGCGTTTCTTCCGTCCCGGAAAAGAAACCTCTAGGACAATTACAAACTTAACTTACAATATGCCAGCGTCACTCGGGCGGCGTTCGATCGGATTACTACCAGCGTGCAAGAGGTGGGAGGTAGTTTTCCAGGTCGCTTCAAGGTTTCTTCGAGCCTCAACCTCCTGCCCGCCCCTGGCCGTTTCGAACTGGATGAGTATCGTAAAACAGTGCGTTCATGTGATCACTACTGCGCTATGCACGTTAACCCCCCTCCCCCCCCCCCCGAGCTGGCGGTCAAAATTACTGATCTATGGTCACACGTCACTCTGCACTGGCAAATATTCCAGCACATAAAAAAAAATTCAAAATCTTCGAAGTTTTTTTTTTTTCAATATTAGCTTTAAAGGAGAATCGAAACCTTCGAACTGTTCGAACTTTATGTAGAAAAAAATTCGAAATCTTCGAAGTTTTCGATCTTTATGTCTATAAAAATTCGAAGCGTTCGAATTTTTCGAATTTTATATCCAAAGATTATCGAAATTTTCGAATTTTTCAAACTTCAGATTTCAAAAAATTTAGATTTTTCGAATATCTCGAATTTTTAGGTTAGGGAAGTTCGAAATCTTCGAATTTATCGAACCTCAAGTAAAAAAATATTCGAAACGTTCGAACCCAAGAGTTTAGAAACCATGAAAGCTTCGAACTTTTCGGTTTCGAAACTCCACTGTGATCGAAAGTTGCGAATTTTTCGATTTCGAACCTTGGTCGGTACGAAAATATCGAAACTCTTCGAACGCGATCCTCAGTTCGCTTGGAAAATATCGAAACCTTTCGAAATCGAACCTAGGGTAGGTCGCGACATCCCTAGCGATAACCGCTAAGCCACGAGCGCGCTGCCTACTTGGTCGGCTGCGCGCGCTGCAATATCAACTCTATACAGGCTCTTGGTAGTGAGCATTATATCAATTACAAACTCTCTAGCTTGTTGATGTTTTTGGCTGACGCCACATTGCACTATTTTCATATCGAACCTAGGAGGGCGTAATATCTCAAGGAGTCTATAGTGTTAACCATGGACCCTTTTACAAATTCAGTGCCATCTAGTGACTCAAATACCCACTCGTCAACAGTAGACGCACGAATGTTCCGGTATTTTTTGCTGTACAATTGTCTCTTTATGTTACAGTTTTGACAGGGTAAAGAAACAACCAGTTACTACGAGGCGCTTAGTTGAGTAAAGTTCTTAATAACATTCCCCACACTATATTGTCATGAGTTGTCTCGGGCATGACGAAGCTGAGTATCCAAATAATTTACCTGACACCCTGAGATGCGCAGCGCATAGAAGCTTAAAAATCTCATCACGGTGACATCGAACTACAATACAGCGAACTAACGCTGGAATCTTCAGGCTTCGCATCGGTGCCTTTCCCCAATCTCCACCTTCGCCAGTCATTAAAAGGTTGCCATTAGCGCGCACGGATATTGTACGCTTGGGTGAAGGTTATTAAAGTAGCCAGACCTAATTTCGGAAAGGATGAATAGCATGCACTATAAGCCGTTACTTCTCAAGCAAATGTACAAAGTTAGTCAAGGGCATACTATATTCATTTGCTTAATTTTTGTCATGCCATAAAGATGATTCGTTTTTTATTTAGTCTGTACATTTCGCGTAAACTTTAATGGCAGTGTATTACCTGCATTTTTTTTATGGAGTAAGAAATTATAGACTAATTGTGGCCAGCGGGTATGACGACTTCGACATGTGACAACGCTTCACACAAGACTGGTTGGGAATTCCGAAACGTACTGATTAACACAGAAATATTTGAATCGGTTTTATTAAGGTGGATTTGAAAGATCACGTAAATTCGAAATCTACGCTAACCGCGTTTAAACGTAACGGAGTATTTCTTTTTGTTGGTCAGAATAACCTAGTTTTTATTTTGTATTGTTAATATATAAATTTCAGTAAAGTCGACGTACTGTGTTAAAATGCGCTATGTTCTAGTTCCCTCATGCCAAATCCACGTACAGTACTGATTTTAGTTATGACAACTACCTCTTAATGACAACACTGTTTATATTTAGGCGCCGCAAGCTACACTAAACAACAAAAACACACACAGCATTGTAGAACATGAGTCGCATTTCCAAAAGGCTGTTCTTGTCATAGCGACACGCAGTGATGGCTTGAGGTACAACCCTAATTGAGCGAGAGATTCCGGGGTTTTATAGCGCGAAAACTATGAGGCCATCTGCGCAAGCTTAATTGGACAACCAATGACTCTTGTTTTAATCTTGCGACTCATTTCCAATCACAACTTTCAATTCAGCATCTTCCAGACTCCTATTCTTTTGCAGTGTCGCTAATTGAAATAACCGCATGTTGAACTAAGAAAAACAGCTATACAGGACGCTTCGAATTGCAACTACTGAGATTATGGTAATTTGAGACTTCCATCCAAGCATGCACATATTGTTTGATTACTTTCTTTTGGTGGCGAGTTGGCTGCTGGTTCAAATTATGTAAAGGTATAACTTCAGTTTTCACAAGTCTACGTACCTTAAAATAAAACCTAGTGTCTTTGTTTATTCCAGGCTTTTAATTTAATAAAAGATGCTTCTAAAAACATAAATATTAATTTTGAGTTTTTTTATACACATGGCCACCAACGGGAAACGTTATGTCGGAGCAGCTCGCCACAGCACACAATTTGATTATTCAAAGGATGAAAGGACAGGAATAACCGGGAATTACCATTACTTGTATAGTTCAAGTCTATAAAAAAAAAAAACGAAACAAGAAGGAATACTAATTCACCGATAAGGAAAGTGACGTACCGCTTTTGCATTTTTCGCTCTTTATCTGATTTCGACAGCCTCATGCAGCTCTCCAGAGACCCTATCCGGTTATTCAGCCAGAAACCTGGTGTCGCCAAATAACGGGGCACATGGGCAACGACTGCAGTGAGTGGCAAGATGTCCCGATGCCCCGTCATTTGGCGACACCAGATTTCTGTCTAGATACGCGGATACGGTTTCTAAAGAGCTGCATGAGGCTTTCGAAATCCTGACAAAGGGCGAAAAATTCATAAGTGATACGTCACTTTCCTTATCGGTGAATGAGTATTCCTTCTTGCCGCAGGGGTTACACAGAACTTAGGAGAGATAATGTGTTAGTGCAAAACTATGTATACGATTGTTTTCACAAATAAAATCCAGCTGCGAGTGCGCTCTTGTCTGTCTACTTCCTCGTCCTTGTGTTTTTTTGGCGCTTTTTTAGGTGATCATGAACCAACTGGCTCGAATTGCTGACTTAATGACTAATGAGAGCTCCAACGATGCATTCAGAATTTATTATCGCGAGCAAATAGTGATGTAACGAAGCATTTTATGTAAATAACTAATGGGACAAATATGCAGTCATAGCTAAAAATGGCTTGCATTGATTTTGTTTTTGTATTTACATGCAAGGTGAACATTACACTTCTAAACGTTGTTGTTGGGGATAAATAAGTTTATGTGACCGTTTTCACTTACTTAAACGCCCAATGTTATAGGCGGACTTATTCGGAAATTCTGGTTTTTAACATCTGCCATTATTTGACGTACCTTCAAAGTTATCACACTATAGGTTCATTGGTGTTTATTTAAAATATAAAAAAGACGAACCAAAAGTAGTTTCTAAATACGTATATGAACGTTTCCAAATGCTGGCGTCTTTAAGCGACCTCGTTATTTTCGCCTGGTTGCATTCTTTTAAATTTAACGTAAATAAAAATTTAAGACGTGAGAAAAAATAATTTAAGACGTATATCTTGTGGCAACGAAAGAATAAAAACAACCGTCACCATGAATCGCACCCAGTGTCACCGCCATCCACGCCATGGTCGGTACGAACGCAGATGCTACGACTCCCACCCAGGACAGCAATCCTCCAAGGAGAAAAATCTTGTACAGGGATACTCTCCGCTGTAGTGCTGCCAAGGGTAAACCTAGGAAAATGTTAGACATGAGAGTTGTTGAAAACGAACAATAAATGTATGCTGGAAACCCCAGAAGAATATATATTCCTGGGCATCAAAATTTAAGTAACATACTAGGGTTTCCATAGTAACCCTGAGACGTAGGAAAAAAAAACGGACAGAACAACAAAGAATATTTGATCACAAACTTGTTTTCCTTACTATACATTTTCGCCCTTTTAAAAAAACCAGGTTCTTTGTTCTGTGTGTTTTTTATTATTTTCCTACGTCTCAGGGTTACTATGAATATTATTCACCAGCTCGCCTGCGTTTTTTACATTTCTGTACTAAGGGTCGCAATGCATTCCACGAACAATTCAATGATGACGCTACTGAATTGTAGTTGTAGTTGTAGATGAGGAATTGTTCACCGTGAACCAGCAAGTGATAACGATAATAAAATGAAAGACGAATTAATTTTTGTTAGGTGACCAGGAACAACCACAGGGTCTCGGTGCTGGCGCACCAAAACTTTCACACACGATAAATTACGCAAAAACTGTAAACACCAAAACAAAAACCCAACAAATACACTGATTATACTAAACACATGCAGTACTAACCGGAAAGTAGACAAAACAGTCCGGCGCGCAGGGTATGCATGTGCCCTGCGCGCTGCATGTGCCGAATTAGAGCGCAGCTCGTGAGGAGGAAGGGGGACGGTACGGAGAGGAGTGTATGCCCCTCCTCCTACTCCGTACCCTCTCCTACTTCCCTCCTCCTGGTGTTCTCGCCCCCCTCCTCTCCTCCTCCTCCCTCCTCCTCTCCTTCTCCATCTTCCCTCTTCCTCCCTCCCTTCCATCCTCGTCCTCCCTCCTCCTCTCAATATCCTCCACTCCACCGCCCCCTCGTCCTTTCCTCCCTGCCTCCCCCTCGTGACGTCACTCGTGAAGGCCCCGTGAAGTGAGGTTCACGTGACCTTCACTGTGAAAGACGTGACCTTCATGAGTAACCGTGACGTCACGTGTGACGTAATTATGGGAAACGTCCCACAATCCAACGCACGGGTCACGAGTGAGACCCGCGCGTTGCATTGGGGGACGTTTTTCATAATGCAACGCGCGGTTACGCCGACGCCAACGGCGACACCGCTCAAGCCGGAAACGGGTGCCTAAGAGCTTCGCTTTAAAAGTTGCAACTTAGTGCTTGAGTTCATGTTAAACTTTAATGTTGTTCAATTTGTTACAAAGGTACTGAACTTTCCCGTAACAGTGATAATATTCTAGATCTCATATTTGTTGGGAAATTTCCAGATGACACGTGTTTTTGATGGAATATCTGATCACAAACTTGTTTTCCTTACTATACATTTTCGCCCTTTTAAAAGAACCAGGTAGCCGGTTCAGAAGTTCAGTTTAACGACTGAAACATTAATAATTAAGTATTTGAGGTAATGTTGACGAAGTTTTAGCCCAATTTGGCGTTTGCGCGCCGCACACATTAATTTAACAGATTCAGCAAAAATCACACAGGGACCAGTGACAGCGACGCTCGAGACTTCCACAAATACAGATATTGGGTCACGTAAACGGTGACATCAACTGAGTCTCGTCACGCGATTGCTCGATATGAACGGAGTCTGGTCGTGCTTGTTGTCAATCGTAAATGTAAAAATATATATATATATTTTTTTTAAAATATTATACAAAAGATGTTTATATTTCTGTGAGAAAGATTTACTGCAGTAGAAATAGTGTAATATTTATGTCTGCTGAAGCGTGGACGCAAACAGCCGAGCACTTTTTACTCGTAAATATTCGGCAGGAACTGACTTGAAAAACGTTTAGAATGGCAACAGCGTAAGATTTGTTTTTCTCATAAGAAAAGCAAAAATTGCGCATCATTGTGTTTTGTTCGTTTTGTCGTGAGATTCTTGGTTTCACGCGTGAAGGGACCTGCAGAATCTGTTCAAGACCGACGCGCTGCAGTTTCCGGACACGCCTCCGGGTCCATGTCACTTCTATCAGACTTCGTCTAACACGTCACGATATTTCCTGCACTTCAATCTAGCCTTTCATTGAACGAGGCTCATCTGCGCAGGTGATGTACAGAAGTGTTGTGCGCGAATATGAGGGAGCGAGGACATCCGTAGTCTCTCCTGCGCGAGCCCAACACTCCGTCGCCTTTACGCCGAGCCTCCACAGAGTAATATAGTTACACGTAAAGAGTGCCCACTTCGCGGCCCGCCCAGCAGGTAGAAACCACATTGCCATTATCTGGCGCCATAATGACACACATTTGAGAAATTTATCATATTTACACCCTTAGTAAATAGTTATACTGAATAGCCTGTTATTTAAAACTAATAGTACCTCTGATTAATTTAAAAACAATTTGAACAGCTGCGGCTCAGGCTGTGGCTCAGGCTGCGGCTAAGCGGAAGGATTTGGGGCTGTCGACTCGGCGGGCGGAGGGTGATTCGGCGGATCGACATTTTGTCATTTGTTCTACGGTCAGATAGTGTTCGTTGTACGTCGTATCAGTTACGCCGGCTTGTTATCTTGTGCGGGGTTGTCGTCATCCTGCTGCATTTAGAAAGATAAGTTTTTACTCAAACCGTATATTTTTTTGCTTGCGTGAGGATTCGGTGACGTATGACGCTAAGCCTAAGCAATGGTCTTCGCTACTCTATGAGCTGTATCAGGGGACAGGTGTGACATGCAAGGAACGCTACAAAGTAGTCCAAGTTTGTATATGGTAAATTCGAATTTAGCATTTTGGTGTATGTTGTGGTTCATCAGAGTAGACTCTGAAGGAAGTTTTTATCGGCACTGCTTATTGTCGCCTGGACAATTCTTTTTTCCAAATACTTATGAAATGAATACACTAAATTCATGTAATCTCGCAATAAAATGTGTGTGAATATTTTGTTTTCCAGGTTTTGCCGCCAGGATGTTTAGCTATGGCAGCTACTGCTGTGTAGCCTGGTGCAATTGAAGTTGTAATGGTTGTTGTCTGACTTTCGGGCATGCTGTAATATGCTGAAGTCGTTTTTGCAAAGGGTGTTCCGTTTGTGCATTCCTAATAAAAGTTGCTTCTCTTTGTTTTTGTAATTATTTGTGAATAATTATCGAGACACGACTGCCCATTAGATTTGTTTGAATTTCGATTATGAAAAATATTTTTTTACTACTACCTTGTGTTGTTCTTGATGCAGTTAACAAAAACTTATAAATGAGTTTCCTGGGTTGTAAAGTCAGTTTTGACTGAAAATGGTACAGCAGATGATATCTTTGTCTCAAGTAGTATTTTTATAGTGTAATGTAGTGTATCTACACTTAAGTGCGCAGTAACTTTAGTTGAAATAAAAATACTAGCATAAGTAAAATGTCGCGGTCCAATAGATGGCGCAGGCTACAGCCCGATGCACTCAATACCTTTAAAATTGGCTATTAATCCATTTTATTAGTCTACTTTTGTGCCTACAATCACTTATCTGGGTCTACAATGGCCACGCGGAGCGCTCATAGGTGGCCACATGGACCACTTAGGCTTATGGGAGTGCCCTCTTTACGTGTAACTATATTACTCTATGGAGGCTCCTCGAGCAGGACCATACATACTTATGTCTAGAATTAGTAAAGCTGATGGCGCCCGCGTTAAAATTGTCACAGTGTTCTGTCTCACTTTGTACATTACAGCTACAAACAACAATTAAATAACAATATTAATAATACTAAAATAATATTATTATTATTTTATTATTATTATGCAGAATCTAATTGTACCCCCATTCAAGTGCTTGAGGATGTTGATGATCAGGTTAGCAGTAGTGATCGGCGTGGTTAAATAGGGCATGGCGAAGGATATCTCAAAAACGGTCTTACAACAAAAATACTCCTCCTGGTTTTCAGCAGAGCTGGTGAAGATCCTGAAAAGGAAGAATTACGCACAGAGAATGCATGCTAAGAAGGGATGTTTTCTTAGTACGAGGCGTTAAGTCGATAGAGGAAACAGATCAATGGTGTGCTCGAAGTGGATCGGCGCAGGCACACGGACAATGTTGATGCCAGTCTCTGGCGGAATCCGAAGGAAGTTTGGCTCTACGTAAATGGCAGGTCTGGACAAAAAGAAAAGTTAATTCAAAGCGAGCGATTTATTACTGCTCCAGAGAATATCCCAAACACGTTCAAAGCTAATTTTAGTTCCGTTTACAAATGCCACCGTAATCGGGATTGTCCTGATGAAGGGGATATCTCCTCGATGTCTTTTCTGGGGTTCATTTTACTGTATCGTATGTCCTGGTTGCCATAAAGAAGCTCAGTAATTCAATGTTGCTGGGTCCTGACAGAATTCCTGGTCCCATTCTTAGGGCCTACGCGGCATGGTTCGCATCTACGCTGGCAGCTGTCTTTAATAGGTCAGTAAGGTCTGGTGTGTTTCCAGAGTTATGAAAAATATCTAACGCTTTACCTGTTTATAAATTTGGGAAAACATTTTATATAGCAAACGTCGAATACTATTTTCGCTTATAGCATCTGCAGTGAGTTGTTTAAGCGTATGTCTCAGATGAAGGACCTGGGGGTTACGTTTGATTCAAGCTTGAGGTTGGATGATCACACAACAAGAGTTGTAAACTCGTCTTTCTGGACGTCAGGCTCCCATGTCGCAAAACAAAAAAATTTAATCCGTTTACGTTTCTGGCACTGTACAGTTCGTTAGTGAGGTCGCCATTAAATACGCGTCAGTTGTGTGTAACATCCTATCTAAAACTAACTTTTTACACTCGACAGATTTAAAAATAAGTTTATTTCCATCTTTACACATCGCTACGTTAAGAGTGGTGCACATCGCTTCAATTATGGAACTGATTCCGAACTTGTGAACTTGCTGAGCCTGCATCAATCTCGGGCTAAGGCGGACATTTTTTTTAAGTTCTTCACGATTTTATTAACTCTCCCAGCCTCTTGTTACAAGTGAGCCTTAGAGTTGTATGCTTCAATCATCGTTTTATACCTCTCGGCATTTTAATCGATTAAGCCCTATTCTTAGATCGGCTAAGTTCTACAACATGTACAATATGCACTGAATACTTTTGGTTCGTTCTGCAGAACTTACGATCTTTCTGTTTGCAAGCAGGTAATGCTTGAAAAGGGTTATAAGTTATTGTGTGTCGTTACGATATCATGTTACTTTCCTTTGATTAGAATATGCAAGCATTGGTGTAGCTTCTACGTTGTTCTTGGGCTTGTTCCTACTGCTTGAACTGTCTTTTAATTTTTTACTGTCCTAGTGTCAGACTTGTGAACTGCGTTCCTTACTGCCCTGGTGTTTTCCTTTTAATATTTCAGTTGAATGTCAGACTGCATATGTCAGTATATGTCAAACTGGTGGACGGCATTCTACTACTGCCCTGGTGTTTCCGTTTTAATATTTTTGCTCTCACAAGTATGCCAGCATTAAGACTCAAGGGGTTGTTCCTGGACACTCAAATAAACACTGATTGATAGATCGATTTGTTATTATTATGCACAATCTATTCCCGTATCTTCTACGGAAGACAAAAGTTCCTGCGATGTTCTGGATGCAACCGTAGTGCGGACATGGAGTGCGTACGCTGGCTGGACAGGGTCGACACATTTCTTCAGTCGGAGGTGAGCTCTTTTTCTGTCAGAGTTCTGCGAATATTGGCCGTGCTGCGAGTCCTAAACGCGATGCCGTCGTCCGATATCACGTCAGCAACGCTGCGGTCCTTCTCCGCACCCCTGTGGCCTTCTCTTTGGCTCGACAAGCTTCCGAGGGGCCACCCGCCTCCTTTCCCGTTGACCTTGTCGCCGGCACGGAGACATTGCGGGGCCTGCTTCTCGATGCTATGGTGGGAATTTCGTTCCTGACCGAGGAGGTCGGCGCCTCCAAGGGATGCAAACGCACAACTCCGTCACGAGCAAAAGCGCGAAGCAGAGCTTCAGGCCGGCGCCATGGCCCTACTGCGGTCTGAGGTCTGGGGTCTGCGTGATGTGCTCGATCAGCGACGACAGCCGGACGCGCCCGATCACCGACGGCACCCTGTGAATAGCGCTACGGGCGGGACTTTAGGAAAAAACACTTATGCAGGCGCTCTGCTCAGCTCTCTCCCCAAGCTTCTCATACGAAGGTTGTTGCACCCTCTCCATTCGGATAGTCAGAATAATGCTTTGCCGAAAGACGATGTGCCTCCCAGAGGCATCAATTCTGCACGACCAAAAGCTCGAGCCACAGCGCTTACAAGGGGGCCGTAACTTGCAAGCTGATCGTTGCCCCTCGATCGACTCGACGAAAAGTCCGGTTCGTCAACAAGTTGAACCCGACACCAGCTGCGCAGACATCAGTCCTCATCTCTCTTCCGTCGGAGTTGAGAAAGTGGAGTGCCGGAAACTTAAGTTTTGCTTTACACGGGCATCTATAACTACAGTTAAGCTAACTGCAGTTACTCTAAACTGAAGCTTTGCGCAGTTGCACGGCTGACTAAACTGCGGTTGGCGCGAAACCATAGTTAGCGCAAACTGAGCTCCACGTTCTCAGTTTGGGCTCACTATCCGAGCTAAAGATGTCGACGACCGCTGCATTGCCGGCTATCGAAGCACTAACTATTTCGGAATATTAGGGGACGCAGCTCAGAAGAACCGTGGAGACAAATGTCGCGGAAAGAAAGATGTCTCGAAGGCAGATATGCAGCAAAGGCAATTACGCCATGTCGCGGGACGTGGCAAAGCCCCATGAAGAATAGAAGGGTAGGAGAGGGCATGACGTCAGCAGCGTAGCCTCCACAAGCCATACTCCCTTGACGCCTCACCTCTTTCTCATTTTCCTCCTTACTCTCCTCTCTTACCAGCCCAACATGAACTAATCACATGACCGTAGCTAGCCTTCCTCTAGCTATGGTGTACTAGAATACACCACAGTCTAGCCTTCGATCTGATAAAACCTACCGGACGGAGCGCACGCAAGCCTGCAAGGAATCCTTCTACAACCAACCATCCATGTCGCACGTGACAAGTCACGCGCACCAATTGCCAGAGAGATCTGTGGTCACGCTGGGCACAAAATCGTTTAAACGTTTTATGATTGAGGCTTCACCAATATTGCGACGTGCCCCTCCTAGTACTTCTAACCTCCTTGCAAAGCCCGCACTCCTCGGGCGCTGTCATTGATTCTGGTCGATGGCAATGCGGCTTCCCTCATGTCGCGCATGTTTATATTTGTTTTAGGGGTTTTAATGATCATTTGTTATACACCACAAACGAAATTATTGCTCGAATTACTCGTTTTAAACGGTTAAAATAGATATAAATACGCGTCCTTGATCTGAACATGGGACATTGCAGTTGGTTTTGTTTTGGCTTTAACCCTTCAACAGCAAGCAAAATGGCCGTGTAACACGATCTCAGTTAATTTGGCTCAAACCACGGTTAGCGGCCGATTACTGCCGTTTGCGTAACCACAGTTAGAACGGCCCGTGTATCTAGGGAATTACTCCTCCTTCCATATGCCCTTGGCTGCCGTAGAATTCGACAAGCCTTCTGATCCCCCGTGTGGCCCAAATGTTGCCTCTTTAAAACTCTCTCAGGCGCCGTTCGCGAATATCGGCCCCATGCATCCGAGGCAGCCGCCGCCACCCCTCGACCGTTTGAGAAACCAAAGTTTAGTCCCATTGATTTATTCTATCAAAACGTTCGCGGCCTGCATACAAAAGCCGATTGCTTTTCTCTAATGTTACCTTGTCCAATTATTCTATATTTTGTTTAACTGAAACATGGTTATGTTCTAGCATCGGTTCCACCGATTACTTCCCTCGTTGTTTTGAGTTGCACCATCGCTATCGGATTTTACCCCGCGGAGCAGGACGGGAGGCGGAATGTTGGTCACAGTCGACAGACGCTACCACTCAAGGAGACGCGAATACTTGTAAAAATTTCCTGATAATCTATAGGTCCAGATTGAGTCTGCAAAGGGAGTAAGCGATTTAATCGGTTTATTTTATCTCCCTCCCAGAAACCGCCAGATGAATTTCATAGTCGTCTTGTTGGCATAGAAAATATACTGAATGACTTACATGGTTGCGGGGTCTCAATTTTAGGGGATTTTATTGCTCTCGGAATCAACCGGCTGCCATTGGATGTTTTTACGGACAATTTCTATTGCAGGCAGGAAGGCACCCAGTTCCTAAACTTTTCTTCTTTCTTAAATATCATACAACAAAATATTGTTCTGAATCACTAATTTGGTGCTCTAGATTTATGTTTCTCAAATATTCGACAGTTTACGTGTAGCACGGGGTGAACTTCCATTAGTTCATCAGTATACATATCATCCTACGCCTGATATCGTGCTTTCTTTTTTAAAGTTTCCCTGTTCGTGCTCATTATGGTGGTTCCCCGCCGCGACACCTTATGTAATCTTTCGGTGGGGGACTATGTCGGGATGTCTCATGACTCTATAGGCTTTGATTGGGCATCGATTTTGGAATTTCCTGATGTAAATGAGCAGGTCATGATCTTCACGCGAATTTTTCGGGAGGCCATGAATATCATTATTCCCTTGAAGAGAGCTGGGTGTTTTTAGATAAGATCAAACAACCATGTCCGGTGACCATTTTTAATTTTGATGAAAAATACATATTTTGCCGGCTCCATGCCCAGAAAAATAAAACCAATCATTTTATTTTCCCTAATTGTGTTTTTGCGAAAATCTAGCAAGCGCCCTCTCAGTCACGTGCGCGTTTTGCGTATCGCGCGATGTTGGCATTTCGGACGGCATCCTCCCAAAATACTGTTCTGGCTGCAGGCCCAGAAATATTTACTGACAAATTAGGCATAGGAAGGATTGACAAAAAGTATTAATCACCGACTATTAGTGGCGTTAGTTTGAGAAACAAAATCGAAAATACGTCACATCGCGCAATAACGCTCTGGATTACAGATGATTTTTCTCCGTATTTATGAAAACTAAGGTTTTCAATCTTTGCCCGTGTGTTTCTTTGTATATAGTTCATCTCTGCATGAAATATAGTTGTTCTGGTTAGCGGGAGAAATTTACAAGAATTGCTCACACAGGGGCATTTAACGAAATACTGTAAACGACTAAATTTTCGCGAGGACCTAATTTTCGCGAATTTCGTGAATCGCCTACAAACGTGAAAAATACGTCCCGCGAACAATTCGGGCAATATGTGAACGCTGCGGAAGCTACACTCGATTCGCGAAAATTAGAACCCGCGAAAAGTTTCAAAATTTCAGCTTTGGCCCGAGTCGCGAAAATTTGAGCCCACGAAAATTAAGCCGTTTACAGTATACATTATTTTAAAATTCCTTAAAAAAGGCCATGTTTAATATGGCCTTTTTTATCAACCACGACTGGTTGATAATAAACTACTTTTGTTCCCTGTCTGCTGTTACTGCCTCGTATATTTTTATTCTACTTTTTACATCTGTACTGTCTAGCACTTTGCTTTCAAATTTATCTTCTTTTTTATTCTCACGAAAGAGAGATAATATACTTTATTGAGGTCATCAAGGATGACTTCGGGTGTTCACCCTGGGGTGGTCACTATGTCCGGGGTCCCATTGGCCTTGCTCGCCTCATCGTCCAGGATAACCAGCTGGCGCTGATCTTCCGTGTGCGAGGCTCTGATGGCCGTCTCCCAGGAGTTGAGGTTGTTTTGAAGCCGTGCTGCGTCTTGTCGTTTTGGATGTTTCAGGCAGGCCAGGACAATGTGGTAGATGGTACCTCGGTCCTGTTGACAGTTGGGGCATGTGGCTGAGGGGTAGAGCTGGGGGTAAAGCAGGTTGAGTCTGGATTGCGTTGGGTAAGTGTTGGATAGGAGCAGGCGCCACTTGACCTTTTCCCCGACGTCAAGCGTATGATGAGATGGTGGTAGAGTGCGCCGTTGCTCCCGATAGTAACTGGTGATGTTCTTGTAGGTGGTGAGTGGGGTGGGTGGATCCAGTTGTTGATCTGGGTGTTCGTCCCCTGGAACCATGGCACGGGCGTCAGCTTCTTCGCGTGCCAAGTGATGGGCTTGGGTATTACCTCTCACTTCGGACTCAGTATGAGACGGAGTCCAGATGATGCTGATGGTCCGGTTCCCTTCACCTGGTTTGTGGGTGTCGAGGATCTGGTGTGCCCCCGGGCAAATGAGACCATATAGGTATGCCCTGCAGGCGTCTTGAGAGCCCGTGATTATGTAACGGGGGTGCTGGGTAATGACCAGAGCAATAGCCAGCTGCTCCCCTATCGTGATTTAGTCTCCTATAGTTGTGTGTAGAGCTGTAACTTGTTGGGTATCTTGATCATTGCATAGCTGGTTGTGGTGCTTGTCGAGCACGGAGCAGTGCGCTTAACAGCACCGAGCAGCCACAGTCTCGAAAGTGGATGCCTAAATGTCCGGAGTTTTTGTTGGTGAATGTGTTCTTACGTTCACGAAGGCGATCGTGGAGACACCTTCTGGTCTGACCTATAGATAGTTTTCCACAGAAGAGGGAAAAGAGTACACCACCTTCTCTGTGCAAGGAACAAGGGTGTTCTTGTGCTTCTTTTTGCTGCCGACAGTTGTAATTGGGGGTATTTACATTTTTGCACATGCTGCGAAGTTCGTTAGTAGCTGAGACGATTACTTCCAAGTTTACTCGGTTATCTATTTTCTTCAGTCCGTGAGAACAAATTGTGAATGTATAGCACAATGATGTTTTTTGTTTTTTGTTTTGTTCTGTCTCTTTGCTTTCGTAAGTGTTAACGCCTTGCCTGATTTCGTTGATGAACCTTTTGTCAACTGATGTTAATAAGGAGATTGGATACCCTGCGCAGGGTTCGAACAGAATATTTGACTGAAAATTCAAGGAGTTTTCAAGGATTTCAAGGATGAAAAATGGCAAAATTCAAGGAGTGTTAGCAAAATTTTATTTGCTTACAAGACTTATGGAAGCAGCGCAGTTTTCGCATGGATTTCTTTTTCCACAGAAGCTATCTCCAGCTCCTTTTCTTTAGCAGTTCGACGAAAGCTGTTTGCCTTGACTAAGTAGGTAAGGTCGTTTTTCGCTTCCAGATTCCAGCAGGCACTTGAGAGTTTTTTGAAGCTTTGACTTCCTTCCGTGCATCTTATCAAGCTCTTGCTCGAGCTCTTTTCTCTTTGTAGCTGCCTGCCGTGACAGTGCTTGTTTCTTTTGTTCGTCTAGGTATGCAGCGTACCTATGCCGGGCTTGGCGCACTGACGCCTTCAACTCTTTTGAAATCGGAACGTTCAGCAGGCCACCATGGCTTTTCACAGCCTCGCAGATAACTCGTTGAGAAATATACGACAGCTCTGCCAAATTCTCGACCGCAACCTGCTTGTTGATGCTGAAGCCTCTTTCCACTGAGGCCTGCCCATGGCTCAGGAGGAGAAGTAGTTTCACCACAGCCCACAACTGCGAGAATGAAGCATCGTGCTTCAGCAGCCGCACGAAAAAACTGTCAAGACGTTCATGATCTTTTTCATAGTTTTGTAGTTCATGCCGTTTTTCTAGACAAAACTGAATGTAGTGTGTGCACACAATGTCACGTTTGTTCTCAGAGAGAAGCTTGTTGTCGATTAGGCAGTTAAGCACAATTTTTAGCTTCCCAAGGCACGTGTCTGTCTTGGACATCTCTGTGGGGTCGAAACATGACAACCCACGAACGACAGGGTACCTCAGGGGACTTCTCTCCATGACTTTCAGGATCATGTTCACAAGGAACTTCCGGCACTCGTACCTAAACTCAAGAATACACTTGGCGCTCGCTTTGCAGCATTTCAAAATCTTCTCAGCTGCACGTCCAACATCCACCTTTTCAAGTTCTGTGTAAACGGCAGCATCTTCAACATCAATTCGCAGCAGCTTCGTGATGCTGGTGGCTTCTGTCATTACAGAGCACTTTACGAACCTTGACAGAAGGCTCCTCAGAACACTTTCAAGTTCTTTTGCCAGCAAAAACGTCTTGGGAGAATCACTCTGAAAAACAGTCAGGAAAGGCTGCACAACCATGGCAACATTCAGGGAAAAGTTCAATTTTGCAAGTGCAAGCTGGTCATTTAGAAAAGCACTGACGTTTTCATATGCTCTGCATTTTGGCACGGGCAGCCTGCGGCCACTCACTGCTTCAGTGTATTGCTTCAAGTGCTCCCATGTGGCCAGGGCTCTTTCCAGTACGGGCACGTTCTCGATCCAACGCTGAGATACAAAAGGAAGTGGAAACACACTGCTCCCTGTCTCTCGAATAAAATCTTCTCGCCTGGCCGGTGCATCATGAAAGAGTGAGAATAAGCTGGACAAATATGTGTCAACTGGCCATCCCGTTGCATGCATTCCAGCTTTGTAGGCATTATGCACTGTGTGAAGGCCACACGATCCAATATCCAAACACTGAACTTGAAAGTCATTTTTCATGTGCTGCTGGAACTTGTGGAAAAGGCTCCAGTTGACATTGGGGCCATCCATGGAAAGCTGAACAATTTTGCTCATCGGAAAGGACGCCAGCGCTTTCGTCAAATTCTTCATGAGGTCGTCCGCTGTGCTGTGGCCCATGAATGCCAATGTCACATACCTTGTTGTCACCTCAGAATTGTTCCACAGTCTCACGTGAACATCAAGCTGTTTCTTTTGCAGGTATTCGTTTAACGTTTCATCAAAAAGGACAACAAAATGTTCAGATTTCTCCATCATGTCCAAGACTTGAGAAGCGAAAAATGGGCGCAGACCATGGCACGCGACGTACGCGCATTTTTTTCCGAACAAGTGAAGCTTCTCGCGATATCGCTATCCGGAAACATCTTTCGGAACAACTCGGAAACTGATCCGCTGGAGCTGTATGAGTAGTGTGAAGACACAACTTTCATCGTCCACAAAATTTCGGCTTAAATCACGGAGTCATGCCTTCTGCAGTCTTCGTCAAGGGTCGCAGCTCGAGAGGATGTTTCCGTGTTTTCCCGCTGAGAAGTCGTTTCTGTGACGTTTGCCGCTTGCAAAAAACTCGTGACGGAAGAGCAGCCCTCGCCTGCCGCAACTTTGGATCGGTGCTTGGCACTTTTCTGATGGCTCTTCAACGCCGACTCCCCATTGTTGCAATGTCGACCGACTTCTGACATACTGCGCACTTCGCTCGATAAGGGTCGCTTGTCTCCGGCCTCACCCAGTGACGATATTCGCTGTGCTCCAGCCACGCAGACTGAAACTTGCACTTTCCGCCTGGCATCCTGTCAAAGTACTGTCAAAGTAAAGTTGCAGGCATTGCACACAGCACAAATGCGAACTTTCGCCGAGAAATGACGCGCGAGGCCGACGCACGGACCGAGTATACCGAGTACCGACCGACCGACCGTTACTATAACTTGTGTTGGATTGGATTGGATTTCTGGCTCGCATTTGTTGCCAGACGACACAGGCGCTGTCGGTTTCGAAACCGAAACTTGCTGCTATTGCTCTCCTGTCAAGACTACGTGTTTTCGCGAACATTCCTCAGTAAACGCGTTTTTGAAATCAGTGCGATTTACGGAAATACGTCGTTCATTTGCTATATTGAAGTAAAGTCCACTAAATTTTCAAGGATTACAAGGAGCTCACTTATATCTAAGAAGTTTCAAGGGCCCTTGAATTAATGTTATCAAATTTAAGGACATTCAAGGATTTCAAGGGTCTGTGCGAACCCTGCCTGCGCTTCTCAGTCAAGAAACTTTACCGTCGAAGCTTGTTGGAATGGAATACGAGCAGGATTTAAAAAATATACAATAACGAGTTGGGACTAAACAAAGACTGGTACATTCTGTCACCTCCAGTGCTAAGCAATGTTAAACCATTTGAAAGACGTCAGGTCGTTTGCTCCAAAAAACAACACATTTAAATACTCTCATTCTGTTCGAACCATTCATGATTGGAAGTAACTGCCTTCCGACTGTGCGCAAGCTTTAACATGCAACAGTTTTGACTCCTTTTTAAGAAACATGATGTAACTATCTCCTGCTAGGATGGTGAAAAATCGCTAGAAGTGTTTCTTGAATAAAAATGTAAGAAATAAATATCTATCACATAACGTCACTAGTGAATTCAGGTCATTTCCAACGTAGTACGAACGTCTAAAATATTGAGTAGGGGGCTCTAATTCAGCAAAAATAAAGCGGTGCTTTCATTCCGTTTCAGCACCATAAAGTAAATACGCTTCATATAGTATGCCAAAAGAGAAGCAGCTACATACGAAAATATTTGAGGCCATAAGTTTGTTTATTTCGTGCTACCTAGCTCAATGGCTACTCAACCATGAGTTCAATTTGCTTAGCAAACTTCTAAAAGCTGGTGTTAAAATATCCAGTGCTTCGTTGTAACAGTTTTAACGCTCTAACAGTTTGAATATTGGGTTCAGCTGACTAAGCGTTCTAGCAGTGTAAAATGTCGATTGGAGCCGTGCAGAGCTGTATATACACAGAGTTCGGCCATTCACAGGGAAGTTGCAAACGTAAATAGGAGACGCCATTGACTGAAAGCGTGCTGGGCGTGTTCCAGGGCGTCTTCACTAATTCGAATGTGGCCAACCAGAAGGCGGAAATAATACCCTGGCGGTGGTCGCGAGACACAAACTTAACAAGTGCGTCGGAGTAACTCACGGTGATTCAAAATATGCTGCATGGATGTTTCAATCACGGTCATCCAAAATCATGGTGGAATAGTGCGACTAGCGGAACGATCGACATAATCCGTACGCCAGGCGCCGAGGGCCGGGTATCTGCAGTCAGAGCGGTCGCAGCTTGTCCGAGCAAAACAGAGTTGAGCACAAATACGTTTGTTACATCTATCTGCATGATCGTGATCGAAACATCACGTACATCCTATTTTCAGCCATAAAGGGGTACTACATTTAACTTTTACACGCTTATTAAAGCCATGTACCTATGATTAAAACTGTTTCGCGCTACCACCGCTAGGTTATGGTTTTCGGCTTCTGGTTCGCCATGAGCGCGTGTCAAGCCCTCTTTCTGCGTCTGGTGCACGCCCTGGCTCTACCCGCGCCTTCCATTGACCAAACTCTCTCTATACACGGCTCTGGAGCCCTGTAGCTACTCGCGGGACCCCAATACACACTTCAGACAAGAGATTTGAAGAATCAATCAAACAATGCAGAGTTTTAAGAAAGAATAACAATTCTTCTTTCTCCCACCTTTGCCGTAGGGCATGTAAGTTTGCGTGTCCTAGCACTGCCTCATAATTCAGGAGACGCTCATTCTAATTCAAATACAAATTTTTAAAAATAGAGATGAATTTTTAGCACTCGTTTTATTCTTAGCGAGTTAGTTTTGCAGATGCTTTTTCACACGACTGATGCGTATTCTAACTTGGAACAACTCAATAAACAATAGAGTGTCAGGTAGTTAGGTTGTCCGACTCCCTTGTTAAGTGACATGCTATTCCCAGGGCTTCTGAAAACGCTCTCACTATTTAGTTTACGTGGTCATCAAAACGTAGGCTTGAATCAAGTCTAAAGCCAATGTCTCACGGAAGGCAGTAAATTTCCACGGATACGATAGGGGAAAGAGACGTTCTGGGTCTTTCGAGCAATTGCTATAACGTTTTTAAGGGTTTAGAAAAAGCTTGTTTGCGGTACATCAATCGTTGACTCAATACATGTTGTCCTGGAAATATATCTTAATTTCAGCAGCATAGTGCAAAAAAGATGAATGCGAAATTACAAGGGATGCATTACGAACAAATACCGATATTAATAATATTCTTTGTTTATATTGTCGAAAAACAATCACAGTGGTCATTATATTAGACACCTCCACGAGAAAACTATACTAAAGAAGCAAAAATATACATGTTCATACCCAAGATACTAATGTAAAAATAATATAAAACATAAACATGAAAATTAGTTGGTCAAAACCGAGTTTCTCAACGGGTGGCTGATAACAGGCCGATTCACATATGTCAAGATCCGGAGTGGCGTCACCAAATACTTTACTAGAGAAAATACATTCTACTCCCCGATGACTCAATGGCCTCAGCGCGGACAGTTTTGGCGGAATTTGAATGGCTAGATGACCAGCAAACTTGTGTTTTCCCCATCGAATTGAGAGTGGTGGGAGACGCCATTTATTGCCGTGGAAGTCGCGGTTCTTAGGCATTCACCGTTGACAAAGGCACTTGCATCGGTCGTTCGACCGATGCAAGTGTTTGCTTAATATGTGTCGTAGCTTGTTCCTTCAACATTTTTAGAGAGAAAAGATATTTGGGGAAAATGATATACTTAAAGCGTCTTTATACACAACTGTTTAAATAAAATACCAAAAGTTGATGAGATCTTATAAAATTTATAAATGTGTGTACACATCAAACCTGTAAATGCAATGTAACCTGCGGTGCCTTTATGAACACACGAAGTAACCAGTAGAAAATAATGAGTTATGAAACTTTAAAAATGCAATAGTCCGATTGTATTTTTTTCGCAGTGTAAGCACCTACAGAAAAACGCGATAAGACTGGGAAATCATTTTACCAGTGTCTCCAAAATAAATTGAATTGAAATGGACAGAGTATAATCAGTGACTTCGCGTTTAGAACGCATATTTCTTCAAATACGCCCTGGACTGGTCACAATATCGTATTAAATTTTCAAGTCTCACCACTAAGAACGATAAAGAAACGGCTTGCAAGAATGTCTTGTGCCATAGTATGTTCATTTAGTTCTCTGATCAGAGTCGACACTTGAAATTTTATTGCGCGAATGAGACCAGTAAAACACGTATTCGAGAAACAGTCATACTTTATGTCTCAGGTCGCTGATGTTTGCGGACCATTTTATTGCGGATCGTCAGGTTCTTTTTGGGGACACTTGGCAGATAAAAATGGACAGTTTTATACAAACACTGAAAATGCATTATTCCTCTACCAAATCAATCTTTACGTGCTCAATTCTTCGCTAACTTCTTCGACCACAGGCAACTTTCTTGGGATTCCTGCTTTTCGTGGCGCCCTATTTTGCAAGTCCGTTGGCCAAGTTCCTTGATGGCATGTTGTTTTGCTTCAGCCTGTGGTGTACAATACATTATTTTGAAATATAGCGGCATCGGGAGGTATTGGTTGTGAGAGCGAGCTCACACGACCAATAACAACACAAGCATCTTGCTTGGAAACGTGTTATTGTGATTGTTAATAGGTTTGTGGAGCGCAAGCACGTGTTCCTACCAAGAGTTCTGCATCTATAAAATTTTACGACGTGAAAATCTGCTCCTCTTCAGAAAAAACTTTTTATGAAAAACTGGACACTTTGAACTAATCCGAACGATTCTATTAGTAGAGCTCTGCGCGGATAACAGTTTGATCATCCGTATCCGATCCGTATCCGCGTGCTTCGTATCCGCGACCGAACCGAATCCGCGATGTTCTAAAATGATTGTATTTGCATCCGATCCGCATATGCAGGCTTCTTATCCGCACCCGTAAATTTCAGAACCCCATCCGACCCTTAATCCGCGCATTCATTTTACATCATAACACCAAGCTTAAATTAAAAGAAAAACAACAAAAACATGAATGGTATCTTATAAGCCGTGTGCTTACCTTTGTACAAAATAACTCTTTGTGTCAAAATACGGTGAAAGTCATTTGATCGTATTAGGTATGTTATATCGGATTTATAAAATAAGCGATCATCCTTTCAAAAAGACACTTCGCATCGCTGGAAAGATGACCGCAGTTATTAGATCGTCTTGTAGGTAAGTAACACTGACACGAAAAATGCAAAATATGCGTCTTGGAAGTCCAGAGGATTCGCTCAAAAGAAAGTAAATACTAATATTTATTCTCGTTTTTGCTTTGTAAAACCATTCAAACAGCCGAATATTTTATCAGAATAAAAATGAACAAAGGACGGACTACTAACCTTCTGTCATGTTATTTAGGCCAAACAATAAAAAAAGTGGGAGGGGAAAGGCACTTATTCACTGCAGCAAAGTACTCGCGTATATATGGTTAGGCGCGAGTACACCACTGAGAAAATATCACAATATTCAATAATGGCAACACCTCCTATTGGTTTCAACTTTAAACACGAACCTTCAAATGCATGCTCAGAACCATTTGCTATGTAGAAGAAACAGAATAACGTCAACATGGACGGATTCAGAGTAGTTTGCCTCTCTTAAATTAATACCCGCTAATGAGAAGTTCCTGTCCGTTGGTGCTTATGGTGGGGTGGCATGCAGGAACTATGCTACAAGAATGTGGTGCGGAAACTTGATCTGGCTCAAGTTCCATCGCTCCAGAGGATCGAATTCAGTCTCCTTGATCTACTCGTATGCGAAAAAGCCACTTGCAGGCTTTACTTGCTTGTGGCTTGTACACTATGGTGTTTTTTATTTGCCCAAAGACCTCTTTTCGTTCTTTCTCTGCCAACCAAGAACAGGCTTTCTCTGGGAGCACTGATGCTCTTGCAGGTTTTACTTTTTTAAGAGACAGCATTTTTAACCAGATAGAACGTTCTAAAACGATGTTTGGTGAGAATCAAATCTTTCTTGACGTAAAGATAAATTTTCTCCCGACTGGCACCTTAAATATAAGCGACTAGTTTGCAACTGCAGTACATTCGATGATGCACATCATAGAATCACTCACTTATTACACCTACACTTTGCGGTCGCACACGTTTATGGGCCGCCTCGGCAAAAATGTAGATCCGAATCCGCGGATATCCGCATCCAATCTGCATCCGCAGCCCCTGGCATCCCAATCCGATCCGCAATTCGCCAAATCTAATTTATTTTTATCCGAATCCACCAGTTTACTGCAGATATCTTTGGATAATCAGCGGGTAATCCGCGGATGGGGAGGACTTTAGCTGTATTAGCGGTATTGCAGGAACATAGTCGATGGGGAACGAAGAAGTACTAAGCCATCTTGAGAAAGAGAGCTCGCGATTTGGGTCTCTTCGATCTCTGACAGTCTCCGTAGATGTATATATGTGGATAAATCAGGGTGTCGAACCGGAACCGAACCGAACCAAAAACCGGAACCGAACCGGTATTTTTTCCGGAACTGAACCCGAACCGTTATATTGTTATCGCGATGAACCCGAACCGGAACTGAACCGGAAAAAAATAACGGTTACCGGCTCATGTCAAAACGGTTCGGCCACGCGCTGTTGACAATGAATGTGCTATCAATGTCAACTGACACACACCTCGCTTACATATTTTTCTTCTCCACTCAGTCTTAGGAATATAAACGCTGCATCCATGAATCTTGACAAACGCTGCATCCATGAATCTTGACATAGGAACCAGTATTGCGCTGGTCGCGGCTTGCACGAAAAAAAAAAGAATTAGAAAACTGTGCAAAAAAAAATCGCGTCACGGGATTTTATTTTTTTACAATCTCGTAAATCCTAAATGCTGCTGTGTGCTCATTTCATAACACGTTTCTAGAACGCACGAGTTCTTGAAGCTTGCTTCCATCGGAATGAGAAAAGAAAAGGCTGTGGAGTTTGATAATGTTTGAGGGAGAGAAAGAAATTGTATTTAGAGTTGAAATGAGCATTCATGAATTATATCTGCTCTTCGCTGCCCCAACCACCGGTCAGAGTATATCGAGCTATGAAGTGTCAAGATTTACATGCCGTATTTTTTCGTACCGGAAACTCGATAAATGCGGGGAAAAAAAAACAGGGATACAAACCCTAGTCGCTCGCGGAGAAGCGAAGCTGCGCGCACTTTCGAATTTGACAAAGAATCTGCCGAGCTTCTGTTGCTTCCGTCGCCTGCCTAGCGTAGTCTTGGGACTCAAGCGGGCGCGTGCGCTCAAACCAACGCAGACGCTGGAGTTAGCGCCCGTGACAGACAGCCCTGTCATCAGACAGTCGTTGTTTGCCGCTTGCATTGGCTACAGGATTTTATGAACGTTATGCACTACTAGTTTCGACGATGTATCCCGTTTCGTATGTGCTGATTTCAGATGTTTTATTTGTAATTTATTTTGATGTTGCAATTTGTCATTTATAATTTCCGAACCGGTTCGCAAACCGGTTCAGCGCCCCGAACCGGTTCGCGAACCGGTTCGCGTATCGAATTAATCGAACCGGAACTGAACCGGAACAAAATAAATTTACCTGAACCTGAACCGTAACCGAACCCGTATTTTTTTTCGGTTCGACACACTGGGATAAATAGAATGTATAGACGTACACTTCAATATTATCTCGCAATTCCTCACTCCTGACTCTTCGAATTGGAACTGCTGAAGTCGTCCTCGTGAAAATGATCAGAGCACACATCTGTTTCACAAAAGATCCGGCTCAGTTTGATCCAAACCATGCTTGTTTGGAAACGGCGTCAAAATCTGCAGACCTGTAGCGAACTGCCCAGTCCAAGCGGCTGAAATGATATACAACATCATTTAGTTGAAAGGCATCAATCGAGAAAAGGAATTGGTTATCATAAATGCCGTCTACTCACATGCGCGGGTCCCGAGGAAAACGAAACAGGGACAGCTCCTTTTCCTGCGATCCGCGGTTCTTGCAGCCGTCACCCTATTGGCACATCGGCGATGAAATCCTTATTACGATCGCCCGAGCAGAGCGACTCGGATGGCGCGCATGCGTACACCAATATCCGACTTGGCTAGACTTTCAAGTCGCCAGGGGAAAAATTGGCGCAGTAGGCCTAATGTAGGTCTAATGCAAATGAGCTGAGTAGGATGTATTCCCCCTAGTAAAGTATTTGGCGTCAATGTAACGTAGCGACTGGACCACAAATGGTGAAATATTGCATGGTGGAAGAATGCGTGGGGAACTGAAGATAATAACGATGGCTTAAAGGGGGCGCTCGAGGTTTATGGGGCACGCACAGCAGTTCCACCCTGGACAGCGTCGCAGTCGGTTGTCTTATTTTAGCTTTCCACAATGTATTGGAATTGTAACGGGGAAGCTGAAGTGGTGTATAGGTGGAGTTACGTAAACTAACGTGACGTCAATTTTTCTGCTATATTTAACGGAAAACGTGAATTGATTTATGGCTCATGTAACATCAGATCAAATGACACCAATTTTCGTACTAAATTTAGCGGATAAACTGTACTAGTGCTTAGGTCGCTCGGCATCAATTTCCTCGGTAAATTTAGCAAAAGATGCTTTGACGAACAGACGTACACTATTTCGGCATTGAGGTTCCCTTAATATGCATTTATTGCTTTATAAAAACGCCGTAAGAAATTTGACGTCAGGCGACTTGAAAATACCCCGGTGAAATCGCGGTGATCTCATGCGTCTGCACGGTCATTTTTCTTTCCTTAGTGACCTGAAAAAGTTGTCAGCAGCCAACGTACCGGACAAGTGAGACAACACCCATATGACGCTGCTGGGCCACGTAGCGGCCTCTCTGGTGACGCCGTATTCTTGTATGAAACCCAGGTAGAAGAAAGACGAGTTGGAGACGGTGATCGTGACGAAGAACGTTGTCAGGAATCCCAGTGCGGCTACGTGCCAGCACGAGTCGACTCCTGGTTCCTTTTTTAACTTGCTATCTAACTCCAGAGGCGTACGCGGACTTGCTTCTGTGCGGCACATTATTAATCTGAAAGAAGAGGAAAAATACAGTAATTTTATTGAACATACAAGGTCTGTTCGTTTCGCCCGATTTGGCTGAACCAGTGCAGCAGCGCAGGAACAGGCGCATCCGATACAACCGGATGTTGCATGGCCGCTGCATTGGCACATTTGATTCATCTCAGTCCCGAACACGTTCAGACCCAGTTCCTCAAAGCCTTTCACCGGCTCCGAAGTCAGTTCAGCGTCCGTGAAGAAGCAGACGACGAGAGCAAATGACAGTCGCGGTACCATTTCTCGGAGCTCTTGTTCAAATGTCTGCCATGTTTAACAATTACGCCGGACGGAGGTTACATTTCCTGTCATTGATGAAAACAATACGCCCCTTTTGGAGGTGGAAGCGAAGTCCTAACTAAAGGTATAACTTATAGCTCGAATACAATATTTTTAAAGCATCTTACGCACCTGCTCGCGCAGGTTTGGCCACTTGCGGTAAGTGTTGAAAGATTGGGTCTCGTAAATTGCTTCATTTTGGTGATACGTGGTGCTATGTTGATATTCTTATTAAAAGGCACAGGAAAAGTATTACACTCCACATAGCCCCCCCCCCCCCGCAGTAGCTCTCGGATGCAGATTGACGACTACGATACATCGCAGAGGTCTGCGATTCAGTACATTGGCACTCGCATTCCCCCGTAGCTGAGCATAATATTACTACATGTTTTGTTCACTAGTACCTGGGCGCCCACTAACAGGTAAATAAAAAAAAACATTATGAATATGCACTGGCTTGGTAGTTTCAGGCGTATCTCTTTCGAGGATAAGAATAAACGCTTCAACTTGACGTCAAAGTGACGGCAGATAACTGTTTTGGTCAATTACGAAGCCCTTGTGAGTCCTTCGCCTTTGAAGTGAGCGCTACCGCGCGCAAACGCCAGTAACTCCCGACGTGATATCATCTTGATGCCGCGTATCAATTGTCGTAGTGCAAACCTCAAGAGACTTGTCAGGGGTGGATTTAGAGGGGGGTCCGGATGTCCTCACCCCCCTCTTGATTTTTGCATGTGTAAAATTTAGGGCGTGAAATGAGGGAGAGGGGAAAGGATTCCTAAACATATGGTACGATGACCAACACCTGACCCCCCTCAGGTAATTCCTGAGGGGGTCAGGAATCACTATACTGCTAAATTAATCTAAATTCTATTATGGCGCAATCGGAGGACACGAAGGGTTATGGAAACGATATGAAGCGGACGGTAAACGTTAAAAATACAGACAGAAACACATTTCGTGCGTAAAACGTTTTTCGTACACTCAAATAAAGAAACATTCACTAAAAATATTTATTTATATCCTTTAAAACTAAGTAAACGCGAAGAAGCTAATTAAACTGCGAAGAATTTAAGGTAGTATACGACGTGGCGTAGAGAAACAAGCGCCAACAGATGCAGACGTCGCTCTGCGCTTCCGCTCCGGAAGCCGATCACAGCGCCAGTCCTAACGCGGTGGCTGCACTGGTTCTGCGCCGGCGCTGTGCGACTCCGGCAGTCCCCTGACCTCGGACAGAACTAGTTCAGAATTTTCTGACCGAATCAAAACAGACCTATAGAAAATAAAGGCTGTGCCGTTCACTAGATTTAGAACTTCCGATATCGGGGCCGTTTATGGTGAACAGTTCGGCGTTTCAAAGTTGCGTTTAATTCCGAAATAATAGTTGATATTCGCAAAACATATGATATTTTGAAGGGTCGTTGCCGGCGCATAAACGTGAGGAGAAGTTTAATAAAACGTAGAAAGTATGCTGCAGAAATTAGTACAAAATCAAAACCGATAACGCCAAGCCTTAGTTATGATCCGTCCCGTGACGTCATGAGATTCCGTGGGGATCTGCGCTTCGTCATTAGGGAGCCAGCAACGCTGGCTGACGGTCGGCTGCTACCGCAGGCTCCTGTGAGCCACACTTAGTCCAGCTGCTTGCACTCTCTTTCAAATCCTTCCTGTGGGCCCAAAACATATAGGACACATTTAAAAAACCTCCTGCTATCCCAACTGTTGTAACCCTCCCCTGCTTGGGCGCGCTGCTGCCTGCTGTATTTGTAAAAAAAAATGAAAATAAAATACGTAAATAAATAAAACACGTCGTACTGCGAATCGCACGATACGCAATTCGTTTCCAACTGAGTAGCCTTACAAATCAGGCTTGTAAGAATGAATTGTACCAAATTATGATCACGAATGAATAATTATGTTGAATTATACAATTGATGCGCTTTAGACGTTTACGCATAGCATGCTATGGGCTCTATATGCTTTATGTTACAAATTTCTGCGTCTTGTTTGTCACACTTCAACGCAACGGCTTTCGCGTGAAATCCAACCCAGAAAGACATCCTGCGTTAATATATTGGATTATAAAAATTAACTGTAAACTTCTACCTTATTGCAGTGTTACAAGGGTAGTTTCATGTAGAAAGGTAAGCCGAGTAGCCATTACCTCTGTTCTGCCCTACTCAAGAATGAAGTTTGTCCTTCTTTAAAATATCATCCGAAGAGTTGCGGGGGCTCCAACATTCGTTCTTAAGTTTAAATCGGCTAAAACCTACGGCCGACGCACATTTGTTTTGTTCATTAGCTTGGTAGATCGCTGATCAGGGAAATGAGGTGCTTATAGAATGCTCGCTTCTCTTGGGTTTCTGTAATTAAAGCCTGCTTGCCGTACAGACATCGAATATTAGTATATTACCTAAAGGTTACGTATCAGTAACCCGATATGACCGAACGTTTACTTTCACACAGAACAAGCGATGGGAGCGAAACATGGAGAGCATTCACCGAATGACAGTTTGACATGACGTCATCTGCACAGTAACAATCAGCATGACGTTTAACTAGATCAGGCTTCCTGCTCGCATTGAGTGGTTCAGTTAACTTGGTGGTTCGATAACGCGCAGCACACGCACGCGCACAAACAAGCACCCAGAAAAGATGTACGACATTCATCACACAAAGAGTTAACTATTTGTTAATATTCTATGATCTAACCGCTTATAACACATTGCCATTTTTGTTATTCGAAGGTAGAACGGTTGCAAATGTGACTCACCATTAATGGTCTGGCACAAAATGAGAAACTGAGTTTTGAAGCTGCGTAGCTTCCAGTCGCGCAGTATTCGTTAGGAAGGAATTAGGCGGTAAACAACGAACTCTGTAGTTAGCTGCACAATAATAAGAGGGCAAAGAAAGAATGCAGCGTTTGAGTGAGGGAACACCTGGTAGACCAGTTTACTATCGGCATTACCCGAGGTCGCTATCCCGCAAATCACTTGTTTTTTCCTTGATAACACAACTACACAAAGAACAGAAAAATATACTGTGTTAGGTTTTGATTGTTTGACTTATTTCGTTTTGAAAATTTCCAAATGGTTCTGTTTTACTGAGCTGTTCGTAAATGGCTTACAAATTGCAGTTGAGCCGCTATATAAAAATAGATGTTTTGCCATAAACCAGGGCTGCACCTGCGACGCTACATCGCGAAGCGAAAGGGAACGAGAATTCGCCTGCGCCAAAATGCCGAAAAGCTTTTGGCATGTAGAAATTGTTTCGTACAGCTGGGAGCTCCCTTTATGCGGAGAGAAACTGAAGGAGAGGAGGAGACGAGAGCCAGCGCAATCCTTTTCTCTGAACCCCTCGAGTACTACAATGTTAACTATAGTTGCAGGGTTCCAAACAACGTCTGCATACTCTAAAACAGGTCGTGTGACTGTCGCGTAAATTGCAAGCTTGATTGTAGGGGTACAGTGTTTCCTTTCCTTTTCAGTGACCTGGGGCCCTAAACTCGACAAACACAAAGTTGGAGCTGCTGAAAGTTCGCGGAGCGCGCCGATTGGCCGTCAGTGACAAAAGCGCAAATGCATCGTCGGGATAGTCCAATTGGTGCGCATCGTCAACTTCAGCCCCAACTTTGTGCCAACTTTGTGTTTGACGAGTTTAGAGCCCCACAGCTTTGCTGATGCCTTCCGAACAATCAAGGATATGTGGCTCTCCCAACCAAAATTAGAAGAGATCATGAGGCCCAAGAACTTCAATTCATGGACAGTTTGTAAAGGGAGTTTTGTAAACAGTAGATAAATTCTAAGCGTGTCCTTTTACGGGTTACCCTCGTTTCTACACATTTCGAGCCGATAAGCAAAATTTGCCACTTATTACACCATATTGATATTGAAAACAAACGCTTGTTTAGCTTAAGCCGATTATGCCTTGAAGTCATTTCAGTGAAAAGCACGCAGACATCTGCAGGAAACGGGCCGCGTATGCGCTCGTCAACCATCAAATCGTTTATAAAAACAAGAAAGAGCAGAGGACCCAACACTGACCCATGTTGAACGCCTGAGATAACTGGTTCAGTTGACGGTTGCTCAAGTAAGAACGCAACCATAGCAGAAGCTGTTCGTTTCCTTGTATAACTCTTTGTTTGATAAGCAATTTGTCGTGTGACAGGCGGTCAAGGGCCTTAGCGAAGTTCAGGGCTCTAAACTCGTCAAACACAAAGTTAGGGCCAACGTTTACGAAGCGCACTGATTGGACTATCACGACAATAACTTCGCGCTTTTTTCGCCGGCGTCCAATCGGCGCGCAACGCAAACTTTCGGCTCCAACTTTGTGTTTGAAGAGTTTAGGGGCCCAGGAATACTACGTCTGAATGCCCATAGTTATCAATGCCTTTTGTAAGTTCATGTACAGTATAAAAGAGCTGAGTTGCCGTGGAGTAACCGCGCCGAAAACCATGCTGGCTCCTCATAAGAAGTTATCAGTTTCAAAGTATGACATAAGGTGACTAAATAAAAATGCTCTAACACTTTGCTACACCAGCAAAGCAAAATGAAACTGGTCTATAATTCGATGCATCATGTTTACTCCTGTCTTATGGACGGGTATAACTTTTGCCACTTTCTACTGTTTAGGAACCACCCTACTCTCTAGCGATCCGCTGTAAATTAGAAAAATAAATTTAGAACTCCACTTTGCTACCTTTCAAAAAATATATATATTATGAATGTTATCTGGACCACAATACTTTTTGTATCTAAATTTAGTAACACGGCAAAAATTAATTCTTCTGCTAATTGTATGTCTGGTATCTTGAGCGAATTTAACGAGAACTCGGGAAGGAGGCTGTCACTCGTGGTGTACACAGAGGCAAAGTGGTTGTTACATATCTTTGCAATTGAACTACTGTCAACAAATTATCTCTTGCAGTAAATGATTTTATGAGTCTCTTGAATTTGATATAGGCCTCCAAAGCTTATGGGGATGGTTACGAAGAAAGTGTGACAATTTAACATTATAGTACTCATATTTAGCTATCTTAATTAATGTTCTTAATTTATAACGTAAGACAGTCAATTATATTTTGCTTCCGCGTTTTCCGCTTAGTCTATTGGCTTTTGTTTTGATCTGTGTAAAATCTCTCTTGTAATTCATGGGCGCTTCTTTTTTATTCGCTTCTTACGTATAGGCACACACGTTTTTAGCTGTACAGGTGTGCACCGCAGTTTGAAGAGTGACCCATAGCTCATCTACATCGCAAATGTGTCCGACGATAGCTCAATATAATCTATTAAGGTTTCGTCTTGAGCTCTATTGAACTCCTTAAAATCTGATAGCTTATCACGAGAACGATTGAGAGAAAGCCTCGGGAAATCTAGAATAACCATACAATGGTCAGATAAGCCTTCCGTACCACACAATGCTCGTCGGCAACATAACGATTCTGAGAAACAAAAATAAGACCAAGATTGGAACAAGTGGATTCCGCTTACGAGTGGGACTTGACATTATATGTGTTAGGTTATATGTGAATGAAATATCTATTAAGACGTCGGAGTGTTTACAGGAGGCCAATATGGTCATCGAAGGCCAGTGAATGTTTGAAAGGTTGAAGTCACCCCCAACAAATATTTTCGTGAAACCTTAGCTTGTTCCTAGGGGAAGTCTTCCAACTTGCACATCACCTCACTGCCAGAACTTGGTGGCCTATAAAGGAATATACAGAAAAACTGGCATTGCACCAATAACTTCTAAAACGCTTTTGTTGTGTTTTGACTTTTTTAATTTACCCCACATCGTCGGCCAGCGAGACAGCATTATACGGCCCACCCCCACGCCACCAAAAACACTCCCCCTTCCGCCCCCCCCCACACGTCCCCAACCAACAGTCAATGGAAGGGGAATGTTTGGTTGCAAACCCTGGATAATTTGACGTATGAACTATAATCAAGATCAATAAATGTTTCATAGAGAGTACACTCATTAGGAGGTCCCGAAACAGTCAATCTGAAGACTACATTCGAAGCGAACGACTTTCTTAAGGTTTCCGCTGGCCTCTCTGAATTAAGATATTCAAATCTGAAAAATCTTGCAGCAGCATCGATGGAAGCGTTCGCTAAAGCAGGTGCATATATAGTACACCTGTGAACATATTTTTTCAGGATGAACGCCGGGGAGTCAAACCTGGGTTTTGAAAACGACAGATATTGTACGTGACAGTTTCTTTAATCTTTAAATTATAAATCCCCCCCCCCCCATCTCCGTTTCTCCGTCTGGCCCTCTCCACCTCCGCTTTCCGCCGACCAGGCCCGATGCAGGAAAAGTTTTCCGACCCCTGCTTTACCCTATAAAGGACGGATATAGTCCACCTGAGCGGATATGCATAGGTAGATATAGGCCATCACCCTGTTTTTTACATGCTACACTATGGCGCTTGACTATGGGTACTGCGACACCAGCTGTGTCTCAATGTCGGAGGCTTGTTGATGCGTAAGAGTTATATTCCACCGTCGAGAGTTGATTTCGGGGTTTGCGTTGTTCGGTTGGAAACGGTTAAGGTCACTTCAAGAAGTAAAAATTTTAGTTTTAGAGGTTCTTTTTTTTTTTTGTGCTACATTTGGCTGATGCGAACAGTAAAATTCCAGCAATGTCTGACTGGCCTCTAATGTGTATTCAGACGGCGTTCTTGTCCCCGCACAAGTTCCTACGAAATTGGTGACGTCACCTTTCTTGGGGTTCAAAATCCGCCATGATCCAGGCAAAAAAGAAGAAGCAAAACTTAAGAGCTTGTCCGCGGACTAGAATAATGTCGTGTATCACGTGGGCAAACGTCATGAAATAAGTCCGCGGACCTGTCGTACCTCGGTTAACGAGATTTTCAACACGTTCTATTCTCGCGTTCTCCTGCTTCGGTGAGGTCTGTGCCGGGTCCAGGGACTCAGACTTGTGCCCGTTACTTGAAAAATGTAATGGATCACCGATTGCTAAAAATTGTCTAAGATGAAATATATTCTGTAAAATAAACCTGGTCGTAAAAACTGGGCATTTTGTACTAAAAAAAAAACTGGGTTTAATATATTGGGGAGTAGTACAAAGAGAGGTTACATGGAAAATATGGCGGTCCCGTTCCACCGTCGCGTCCTCATCGCGACTTCGCGTCTCGCCTGGCCGTAACCAGATGCCGCATCGGGTCTGACGCCAGCCAGATAATCTTCGTGTCAGACCCTACATACACATTTGACGCCAAAAAGTTTGTGTAAACCCAACCCCCCCCCCCCCCCCCCCCCCACAAGAACACAACCTGAACGATGTTTCATCTGTCGATGAAACATCATTCTATGAACTAATTGCCACCGGTCAGTAGCAGCCTTTTTCTCAGGCTGTCCACCGAAGCGCTCTTGTCGCCCCCGATCGATTCTTTTGAATTCCCGTATGTTGTCTGGGAGGTCATCACCGTCCTCGTGTTTCCTCACCATTAATATGGTGCACAGTTGTCTCGAACACAAGCAGGTCAGTACTTGCTCGCGAGTATCGCAGAATTCGAGGTTTGCCTCTCCACAAAAACGTGCCTTTTAGTGGAAGTAGGTGGTCGTGTTCTCCTTCCGCTGCTGGACGCGGTCTTGCATTCTTCTGCAGCGTTCCGCTGCTCGGGTCTGGCTAACGAACATCGGTCGAAACTGGTAGTCAAGATCTTCCCGCGACTCAATTTCTGCGTGGTCTGAGCGCAACCAGTTTTGGGCAGCTCCTGTGAGATTAGATTTTGCTGTCTCCAGGAAGAAAGGTGTCAGCCACTTGTGAAGTAGGTTCTCAGTTCGTAAGTTCTCAATTTAGTCTCGAACAGCTGCTGTGTCCTCGCTTCCGTCTAAGTTGCATATGTTCTTACTGAGGTCAAGCATCACCTGAAACGTCGCCACGCCGCTCACGTTCACTACTCCTGACTGCGCCGGAAGGGTAAGTCGTCCTAGAGGTCCGTTAACAAACGATTCTTTTCTCGGATCATTTCCGAGAACTTGCACAAAGAAAACTCTTTTCTCAGGGAGTGGGCCACTTCAGGTGAACCTGCCACGTCTGGAGACGCTCTTATGGCTTCCTGGTTCATGGTGAAGCGTTGACCTGTACGTATGCAATTACACCCAACAGACAGACTCGCACAAACAATTTAAAGCAACAACATAATAGACTACATCTCACACGAAAAATGAAAACTCCGTTGATATAAGACGCACGATTACCACACCACTTTTCCTCACGCTCGTTAAATGCTCTGTTTTCCGCTGAATGAACCCAGCTCGCACGCTGGAGAGCTCACACAAGCAAGAGCTCTCACGCTAAACACATTCTCAAAGTATTGCGCACTCAATACGCACAAAACTCATGACTGACGCATTCGAACTTATCCATTCTGCGACAACAACGACATCCTTGGAGTCGCACAAAGGCATACCCTTAGAAAGCACTGCACAAAAACAAAATCACGCTAACTCTACAAACAACGAAACATTTTTGCTATAAAAGGTACTCTAAAGCAGAAAGGCGCTGACGGTTGGTAAATTATACCTTCTGCTCACTAAACACTAGTGATGGACCGAATCTGCAGAACTTCAGTTTCGGAAAAGCTCGGCAAAGATTCGGCGAAAATTCGGCAAATGTCTGGGCACGCGCGAGAACTCGACGGGGCAATGAATGGCAAATGGACACCGTCCGGTCGTGCGGTTACCATCGTATACAGTGTAGTAATACCAGCGGTTACGGCGAGGTGTGGAATAGGCAAGAGGGTAACTGTGCGTTTGTAAGCCTTTGCGAGTGTGGTTCCCTTCAATATTTCTTGCCTCAAGAACAAAAGATCGACCAGCAATTTACGCAGCCCACTGCGCAAGTAACAAATAATGCGGTACATTCGGATAAGGGGATTTTCATTTTACCTTTTCAGTGATGCAACAAGGTAATTAAATCATTGACTGACAATTATTTTAAAGCACTCCTCGCAAATATAACAATTCTGTTTTCCGCTCACAAATCGTTGGAGCAAAAACGAAACAATATTGCTTTTTAATTCGCGTTATTTCGCGATTTTCCCATATATTCATAAAACATAAAACAGAACTATCATGCTGGACGTTGCACATCCGACATTCCTAACTCTTCCCATCTTTCGAAACGCCCGTGTGTCCTAACAGCAGAAACCGGCATTTAGAGGTTAAAAAATAGTCGTTGCAAATATGGGACGCACTCTTTCATGCAAAGCTTATCTCAAGGGAATGAAATCGAAATAAATTCATATTTACAATAATATTGTTATCTCTTCTGGCGAAGGCACACCGACCGTTGCATTCGTTTTCGCGCACGAAATGGTGTCTTCCAGAGAAAGTAAAAACGCAGTGTTATTGCCTTTATTTTAACAACGTACACAAACTTCCAGGCATGCTCTTACGAGGCCTCCAAACCGAAACTCTCGTAGCGTGATTCGTTGAGATGCCGCGAACTTTTTGCGAACCCCATGTGCGAACATCGAACCTAAGGGTTCAAAAAGTTCGCAAAATTTCGAAACGTTCACGTATTACATAAAATATTCGACAATTTTCGAACTTCCGAAATTTTGGCGCTGAGAAATTCGGTTGTTTTCGAACTTCCAATTTTTCACGCTATGAAATTCGAAGTTTCCGAAATCGTTGGGTTAAGAACGTGGACGATTTTCAAACTTCCTAACCTGTTGAGTTCAAAACTTTGACGAAGTTCAAACTTCTGAGCCAAAGTTCGACAAAGTTAGAACCAAGTTCACCCCCATACGTTCCAGGCAACAAGTATAAATAACACAAGATGTCAATATGCCAACGTAAGGACGCGTTTGTGAAGCGCTGCATGATCGCTTTGGGGGTGGCTTCGGCCTCGTATCTCAAACCTTTTTCTTTCGACTTCCGCCCAGAGCCGCGCACTACTACGCAGGTTGCCCCGAGGTAACCCGTAGGCCAACAGATTCCTGATCTGCAGGCTTGAAATTCAAACGAGGCGCTTCGCTGGGAGCGTCCTTCATAGCATTAGTTGTTTTTGAACGCAAGTCCCTCGAGTTCCTCGCGTCAAGGAAAGGCGCGTGCGGGGAGCGACGCAGATGTGCTACAGGGAACGCTGAATCGGCGCTTACTTTATTACCATTAGTAGCCGGCCGTATTTTAAAGCGGCAACCCAGGCAGCACAGACACGTTGAAAAAACGCCGAAAGAAAGTCGATGACGTCAGGAACCACATGTCGAAAGAACGTCAAAAGTCTGAACGTCAGGTCCCTTCGACGTAATATGGAAAGGCTAATGTCCGGAAAAAAGGGTGGATTTTACGTCGACATAACGTCCAACATAACGACCTTAAAACGTCGAGTGCATGTCTAAATTGGACGGGAAGTGAAGTGATAACGCTATATCAACGTTGACATAATGTCCCATTTAAAGACCATAAAACGTTGAGCCTACGTCAAAACTGAACGGGATGTCAAAAGACCATATCATAGACCCGTTGCTCTGGGGCAGCGGGCGCGAGCGCGTCCGGAAGACTTACGTAAGACGAGACCATGTTTGCTGGCTGCACCATCGATGTGGCGCTGTAACGTTCGGTTTTGCACGTGCCACGTTCGAATACAAGCATCTGTCAGCATCTGTAGATGCGCGGTAACAAAACGTACAAAACAATTACCCAGGTCGTGGCCGCAGCGTTTCATTAAACAGTACCTTCATCCTTGCTCTCTTTCTTAGCTTCCGCGAGCACGTGCGTTTCCCTTTACGTGATAGCGAAGCCGAAGCTACTCGCGAAATCACGTCCTCCTGAACGATGCTCGCACTGCACGAGCACGTGTGCTTGGCAGGGACGCAGAAAGCTCGCAGCTCGCTCTTGTAGCCTTTGCTACGCCGGCACCTAGAATGGAACGGAGTACAAAATACCGTAGTGGGGATGCGTATCGACGCGTGTTTGAAATGCGAGCCAAATATTCTATTTTAATCGCCTGGAGCGCTGCTCAAAACTTGAGAGCTATATGGGACTATTGCGAAATTACCCAAACATCAAGGAGAATGCAGGGATTGGTGTTCCACGCGCCACACGTGCTGGCCTCAACAATAGTAACTTTTCTAAAGAAAATGCCTAAAACAAATTGCTATCTTGCACGTGCGTTCGACAACGATTTATTTTGGTTATTTACTTCGAATCTTTTATTCGGGGAAGGCGCGCGCGTGTGGCGCGTGGAACACCAATCCCTGCATTCTCCTTTGATGCTTGGGTAATTTAGCAATAGGTCTATTAATAACGGTCTTGACCTAGGTCACCGTGGAACAATGGAGTCAACCGGATCTGGCTTCGTTGCTGGAAGGTATGTTCGCGAAAGCACGTATATTTGGACAGAATGTACCATCTGCTAAATTCTCCAAGCACCCGGCCAGCACTCCAGGAATTACGGGAACCGTGTTTTTTTCAGCTCCGTAGTGATCGGTAATTTCGACCAGTTCCAAGGTTACACTGTTTTATTTAGGTGTAATTCGGAGTCACCCTAAACAAGCGTCCTATAGTGCGAAGTCATGGAGGCTGTTCGAAGGCTAAAGCCGAAATTATCTGTGGGTATCGATGGGATCCCGAGTTTTATAGTGAAAGGCTGTGCGAAACGATTTTTCCCGTTTTACATCACATTTTTAACTTATCTCTGGAATCGGGTGTATTCCCGACAACGTGGAAGAGTTCGCTTGTTATTCCAGTGTTTAAGTCGGGTGACCGAAGTAAAGTGAACAATTATCGACCTGTGTCACTGCTCTGCACATTGTCAAAAGTTTTCGAAATATTACTACACAATCGTCTATATGCGTATTTTCGTCAGAAAATTGTACCCGAACAGCACGGATTTGTGAAAGGTCGTTTGGTGGAGACGAATTTGTGTTCTTTTCTGCATGATGTTGTGCCCATTGTTCATAACCGGGAGCAAGCTGATGTGGTCTACTTTGACATGACGAAGGCATTTGACAAAGTCGATCACCGGCATTTATTGGCCAAGTTAGATGTGTATGGTTTATGCCCCAAGTATTGCAAGCTTTTTGAGAGTTACTTGTCGAAACGCGAGAACTTGGTACGTGTGTCCAGTTGCTTATCTAATCCTTTCTTGGCTACGTCGGGCGTACCACAGGGAAGCAATCTTGGGCCTCTTCTTTTTTTAATTTTCGTAAATGACCTCACTTCTTGTGTGAAATATTCAAAAATGTTGTTATTTGCCGACGACATAAAATTGTATCGACGGACAAATACTGTGGAGGACTGTGTTTTGCTTCAGCGTGACGTATGCTCTATTTCTTTGTGGTGCTTGACCAATGGCCTGATATTAAACGAATCGAAGACAAAAATTATTTCTCTCTCCAGAAAACGTGACGTTTTGCAATTTTGCTATGCTTTAGACACAACTGTTATCAGCCGTGTGTCTCTGATTAGGGATTATGGGTGTATATTTAGACACTGAAATTTCGTTTAATCATCAGGTTATGAATATTGTAAACTCATCTCTAAATGTTTTTGGGATCATAACGCGTATATCGAGAAATTTTAGAAATCCACAGTGTTTTTTAATGTTATTTCGCTCTCTTGTGCTAAGCCGCCTCGAGTTTTCTTCAGTTGTATGGAACAGCATTGGAGAATCTAACTTATCTAGTATTGAGCGAGTGCAAAGACAATTTATACGTGTTTTTTATGATCGTTACTTGCAGTCCAAGGTATTTTATGACTATGAGAGAATATGTAAACAAATTGGCTTACGCTCCTTGTGTAATAGGCGAATGACGCGTGATTTCATGTTCTTGCATAAAGTTGTTAATGGTGTTGTTGACTGCACAGCGTTACTGAACAGTGTATATTTACGTGTTCCTCAACGGTCTATTCGCATACGCTCATTGTTCTATCCTTCCATTTTACACAACGCTTACCCTATTACCCGTCTACAACTGGTTTTTAACAAATTCGAATCCAACTTAGATGAACTTGGTATTGATATTTTTGGATGCGAACGAACATTTAGAAAGTGCATCGATGTCTTCCTTTCGTTCTGACATGTCAACATTTGTTCTTGAGATGCGAATTATTTTTATTTAGACGTAGTGCACCACTAAGAAGGCGTATAGCTGTTTGTGTGGCACTGAAAATAAAGCAAATGAATGAATGAATGAATAGTCAGTCTTAGGTAGTAACGCGTTACTAGTAACGCGTTACTGTAACTTAGTTATTTTTTTGTAACTTGTAACTGTAACGAGTTACTTTTTAAAAATGTATCTTGTAACTGTAGTTATGTTACTTTTTTTGAAGTAACGATGAAAGTAACGACGTTACTTTTGTCGTTACTTTCCAGTTTTTTATGAATAATATATCATTGAACGAGTACAATCTAGCTGTTCCTTGCATTTTGTAAATTGTCTGCTCCGACCTTTCGAGTTACAAGCTGGCCTTGCACAAGCTTGCGAATACGTTCTGTCTCGCGAGTCATGACCCGAATATAGTCACGTGTAGATTTGATGAAAACAAATCTAGTTATCTTAAAAACGGGCGTGTGCTTTGTGACTCAACACTTACATTTTAGTATCTTAAAACATTATCTATGTTGCATTTTTTTTCTGCGCATACGCTTTTTAGTTGAGTGAATCAACCGTGAAACAACAACACACGCGGAAGGTACTGCGCATGTTTCGTATTTTTATTATTGCGCCATTACTCCGGCATGCTGTCAACAGTCGAGGCAAAATTTACTGCTGTTTACGAGGGGTTTGTTTCTGACTTGCCGGGTACGAACTGAAATATGTCCGCGGACTCTATGAACTCAGCGCAACCGTCAACGAGCCAGCTATGCGCTAGTGCTGCCAAGGATAGGGATGTTGATGAGAACAAAGAAGAACTACCGTGGCCGGCGTACAGAGAGTATTTTGCTGTGGTGAAGGGGGTTGCTCACAAACGCGTAAAGGTGCATTCACACGAGGGTGAAATCCCCGGGATTTCTCCACGGCACACGCGCAACCCGCAACGAAAACGTCAGGCTTTGCAAAAGCCTGACGTTTTCGTCGCGTGATGCGCGCGACGGTCAAAAGCCTCGCGTTTTCGTCTCGTGATGCGCCTGCCGGGGAGAAATCCCCGGGATTTCTCCCTCGTGTGAATACCCCTTAAAAAGCGTACTTTTTAATTTTATGCAATAACACTCGGTGAGAGGCGTATTCTAGTTTTTTCCTAATTTTTTGTGTTGCAGAAAAGTAACTGAAAAGTAACGTCGTTACTTTTTAAAAGTAACTGTAACTGTAACGAGTTACAATTTTGTTGTGGTAACTGTAGCGGTAACTTCGCTACTTTTTTTCTGAAAGTAACTGTAACTGTAACGAATTACTTTTTAAAAGTAACTTACCCAAGACTGCCTATAGTGCCCAAGGAACATGCCATTTTACTTTTAAAATTTGTCGTCAATGTCAGCGTTTTTGATACTGTGCATGCTGTCCACCCTTCGACCTGGCTGAGTTTCAGAAATCTCTTACATTATTATCATTCTCTTACAAATTCAGAGGCGCTCATGTTAAGTTAGAAACGCTTAAATGCTATAAACAGCCCCGCTGACTCCGAGCCAATTCCTGGTTTTTGTTGTTGTGTATTCTCGGCTTTTTAAGCAATTCCTGCTCAAACAACAATCACGAGAATGATAATATTGTAAGAGATTTCTGCAGCTCAGGAAGTTTGAAATGTGGATCATATGCACAGTATCAAAAATGCTGACATTGACGGGAAATTTTAATAGTGGTACGACAGGACCTTGGGCTCTATAAGGCGCTTGTTCAGGGTGATCAAGGTGTTGTTCAGACGTTGTTGGGAAGTCTCGCGCTCAACGTTCTAAGAACCTCATGAAATAAACATAGAAATGACGTCGAATAATGTCGATGACGTCAAGGTGTTACTCAGGACATTGTTGGGACGTCTTGTGCTCCACGTTCAAAAACTTCCCGGAGAAAACGTAGAGCTGTCGTCTATTAATGCCAATGACGTCGAGGTGTTGCTCAGATATTGTTGGGACGTCTCGCGCTCAACGTTCGAAGAACCTCCCAAAAAACACGTAGAACTGACGTCAAATAATGTCGATGACGTCAAGCTGTTGCTCATGACATTGTTGGGACGTCTCGTACTCGACGTTCAAATAACTTCTCGTACGAGACGTTGAACAGACATCGATTACTGTTGAAGACAGTCGACGGCAAACTTATGACGTTGTCATTTCGTCGCGTGTTTGACGTTGTCGGAACTCTCATCTGGATGTACCAATGACGTCGATAAAAATGTTTGCTAAGGACCACGGCGTCGCCGAACGTCTAGGACCTTATTTCGATGTCATCTCGACGTATTGTGCTACCTGGGCGACATCTCCATTCATCGCAGAAAAGAAGTTCCAGGCAACGGCAATATGGTTAGCCCGATAACAACCAGTCGTGACCTGGTCAGCTGTATTAGGCCCGGTGGTGCCCTAATTTAGTCTGGTTGCATTCTCCTAAAACTTGACTTGTGTCAGGTGCAGTGTTTTGCTCCATCCCACGGGTCATCCGGGCAAAAATAAACGCCCAGAGCAAGTTGCACCTAAATATTTCGGCAAGCCTGGATGCCTTTATGTAAAAGCGTTGTCCTGCATATTTAGTTGTCTTATGCAAGCATTGCATTTAGGCGACGTTTGATCGGATTGCTACCACTTTGCACATAAGTAGGAAATGCGTTCACCTGACCGCGTCAGGGCTTTTCGATGAACCGTTCAACCAGTTCAGCGCTTGTTTCGTAAGTTACGACAAAAAACTACTAATACAGGTAGTACGTTAGTACCACAGCACTGAGAAGGAAGGAGTATATTCACGGCATAAGAGAAGTGGGCAACATTTTCAGCAAACTTTGTAGCACATTTCGCGATTTTTATTGGATGAAACTATGAAAACTTAGTTTGAATCTGTGAAATTTGATTTCCATCCGTGACATTCAGACTTGGAACTTAAAATCGAAACTTTTGAACTTTTCGACCTTGTACTTCGGAAAACTTCAAAAATCCGAACTTTTTCATTTTTCAAACTTGAATCTTGCATGAATTCGAAAAAGTCTAAATTTTCCAACTATCTATAAAAAATCGATATCTTCAAACTTGAACTTTCAGAAACCTTAAAATTTTGGAATTATTCGAATTCGAACATCAGGGGGATTCTAAAGTTGCGAACTTTCCAATTCGGCCCTTAGCGAGGTTCGAGCATTTCAAAATCATTCCAACTCGAACTTAGGGAGGTTCGCGGCATCCCTAGTGATTCATGACTGCGCGCGCTACTACCCAACCTCGATGCCACGCCACTCCTACAAGAAGTCACGGTAAAATTGCAAGTAGACACACAAAAACGACACCGACACAATAATCTTGCAGTATATCACCTTATTTAATATTAACCGTGTCAATATGCATTACATGTTGAATTTAAATAAAAAAAAACATTCCCATGAAAAAAACTAAATATTAACGTTAAGTCTGGTAACGACGTATTTTTGCCGAATTTTCCCCGAATCTTTATAAAAATTCCGCAAACGTTAGGTTTAGCCGAATCCCAAGTTTCGGCGTCGAATTTCCGATTCGGCAAAAGTTCGACCTATCACTACTGAACACACTCCAAATTTTCGAGGTACACTAGGTGCGTGAATTTAGAAGTTGCGCAGTCTCGTTGATATAGAGTTCCACAAGGTAAGGAAAAGTCAGAGAGTACCTGAACCTTGATTTCCAGGCAGTGGGAGGGTTCTATCAGTCCTAGGCACTCTACACACACATCGCCCACCTGTCGCATTGTGAGTCGCTCCAGCCTGACTCTCTTCGCACGTGACTCTTCGATCCAGGATCCGAGGGTTTGGATGCCTGTCGTACTTGTGCGCTTGTTTCGCATTTCCGTCCGCTCTTTGTTTCGAGGAGTTGGTTGTTAATCCCACTTCTGATATATTAACAATAGTCTAAAATAAAATATATTTTGGAAAATAAAGGAGGTCCTGACAACCAAGCTTTTGGTATTGAAAAAAACAAAAAAACACACACTAGATTTAATATAATCGAAAGTACAAATTTAGGTTACACGATGGAAACTATGGTGGTCGCTTGCTACCATCGCAAAACCCTCTGACTCTGAGTCCTGCAGGTAGACCCCCGCATAGTTCTTCTATCGCGCTGCTTTGTGTCGCCTGGCTGTAACCAGATGCTGCATCCGGTCTGACGCCAGCCAGTCGCGTCTTCATGGCGCGGAGATCAACGCGTGAGACCCTTGATGCCGAGGAGTCAGTGTAAACACAAGCTTCTGAGAACTGAACCTTCGTGTCATCCGAGCTTCGTAGGCGACTTCAGGAATGCGCCCGGCGAAATAAAATAAAAGGGCCAAAACACAATGGCACTAGTTTACACGTTATAAATTACTTTCGCTGAAACGTAACGAATTACTTTACTCGTTATGTTACAAATTACATTCTCGTTACTTTTCACGTACATATAAAAAAGATATATAGAAACAATTTTTACGTTTTCAAAAATGTTCTGCACCACTACTTTCCATTCCACATACCCTCGATTATGTAGTCCTTGTAAAAACAAAATATTGCATTTAAGATAAATAATGTAGGTGCACTCCGTTCGCCTGTAAGCTGACAAGGCAGCGAAAGCTGCAACCTCACCCGCCATCCCGCTAGCTTACGGCGACCGGAAATGATTCCTGGAATTCTGCAGACAAAGTTAGCGGTGCGCATGCTTAGTAGCAACGTCTACCTATGCTAAGAGACGAAGAAGACAACGCCAACTCGGCGTTGCCTTTTTTTATCACTGTTTTTCTTATATTTGTATATGCCTTGCACGATTTCTAGTGGTTCTAGTGACCCGACATACAAATAATCGTGTTTTATTTTCGGTTATTCTTTTGTTCAACTTTTTATCTTTTTGTTGCTGAATTGACTGCTCACATCGCTCCAGTTTCTGTACTATGTAGATACTTAAAAAAAAGGTAACGAGTAACTAAAGTAATCCGTTACAAATATTCGCAACGAAATTACATTATAAATTACTGCCGCACAAAGTAACGTGGTAATTACAAAATTACTTTAAAAAGTAACTGATTACAACTAACCCGTTACTACTAACGAATTCCCAAGTCTGCGCGGACTCCGCTAAGTTGGAAGGAACGAATCGCGCTAAACTACTCGCGCGACAACTGGCCGTACCAGCCGTCTATTTTTGTTTTCTTCTCTACTGTCCATTTTCAGCGTTTGCTCATATCTGTACTTCGCTTCACTTTATTTGCTTACATACCTCCATCTTTGAGAAAATAAGGGGTGGGTTACAACAAAAAATGCATAAATTCCACAAGTCCTCAATATTCAAGGTGATGAGTCACATGTTCCATGAAAGTTAATGGGCGGGAAATGACAGCAATCTGGTGGGAGAGGCCATTCCAGTCAGAGGCTTCTAGGGGAAAACGAGGAAAAAAAGCTACTGATGCGGGTGACTGGTGCGCTGGGATATGCGTGGAGGAGGTGGAGTGTAGGGCGCATGGGTGAGGGAAAATAATAGAACCTGTGAAATAAACAGTGACTGTTTGTGCGGGGACGACAAGAATGATTAGTTAGATTTGATTCAGCTTTGAGCGATGGAATGCTAACATCGCACTCACATGAAGAATGAATGAATCGGGTGGCGCGATTTTGAACTGCTTCGAGAGCGTTAGTAAGATAAACTTGATGCGGACTCCAGATGGCGAATGCATGTCCTAACTTTGATTTAATTATAGCGATTTGTTGGATTGTAATTTGACTTGTTGAGGGGACGACAAGTGATGCTTGGGGAAATTTTGTTTGCAAATGCAATAATGTTAGTGACTTGCGAACGCCATGATAGATCGTTGCAGAGGGTGACACCAAGGTATTTGTACGAGTCCACTAATTCAGAGGAAATTTGCGATATAACATAGTGGAGGACATAGGGGTAACGGCGGCGGTGAAAAGACATGATTTACGTTCATCAGCTGTTGCTTGGCTGTGTTCATGGCTGTGTATATGGCTCTTGATTGGCTTTGTTTTATGTAACGGTTGACACTGATGACACCTCATTGAACCGAATGTGTTTCTATGTTACATCTTGTAATTACTGTCTACGTCCCTGCCGCATGTAAAGAAACTTTAAAAAACGACGATGTCTTGCGGCCTTTTTTACGGCAAAATGCTGATACAGTTCTTAAAATTTCAAAACAGAAACCAAGTTCCACGAAAACAAACACCGATTCAAAATGTATTGAATACGGAAATCAAAGGTAGTTATATCTTAAAGCCCCAAGCAATATAATACATATTTATGTATGCCAGGCGTTACAGTGAGCGCCAATACGACAACGCGGAATCGTGGGGCCATGCTTGGCTATCAAGAGAAGTAGTGAAACGTGGAATATACGTTTTATTTTAAAAATATGTTCAGTTATTTTACCTCAATTATAAATTAAACAAGTAAATCCTAACTAGGAAAAATGTTCAGTGTGTTCAAGAAGAAAACGCTGCATTAGAATTTAGGCAGAATAGCAGACATGTATGCATGTAACGCGTTACTAGCAACGAGTTAATTCTACCTAGTTAATTTTTTAAGGTAGGAAGTAACCTGTTTAGTTTTTTTTTTTGTAAAGGAACACGTAATGTATTTAGTTTATTTTAAAGCCAAGTAACAAATACCGGTCTTTGTTACTTTTGAGGGGTAACGTGTACAACAGCGTTTAAGTAGCCTCGTTTTAATTCTAACCTGAGTACGCGTCTATTGCGACAAAAAGGCAGATGGGCAATCCGAAAAGCAACTTCACAATATGTCAGTATAGCAACGTTTATTGCTGAACACGTCAGTCTAACTCTTACAGCTGGGAATATCCTTCACCGAGAGAACACAATAAGGTTCGTTGGTTGAACCTTCTAGAATTGCCTGGAGATTGCACGCGCGGGAAGGCACAGAACCCATTCTCTAACTTAAACCTTTTGGAGCAGACAGATCAAAGAAACAGGGGAATTCCAGATTCATCAGCTCTTCCTGAAGCACAACACTGCACCTTGCCTACGAGGGCGTCAGTGGAACCACTCTTCAGAGTTGCCGGAGATGCATTCTCAATGATGCGGGGAAACATAACCGATGAAAACTTCGAGAGGCAGCTACGGCTTAAATGCAACGACTACTAAAAAGAAAACAATGAACCATGAAGTTAAAAGCAGTTGCGTATTTGCTCGTCGAAGTAATGAGAAAAGTAACTCTTTACATTTTAGGTAAAGTAACGCGCCCCTTTTGAGGATCAGTAAGGAATAACGTATTTAGTTACTTTTTGAGCAAGTAACGTGTAGCGTTATTTAGTTACATTTTTGGGGTAACAAAGACATGTCTTCGGAGTAGGATGCGTAGGTTTTTATGCTCAGGAGTTCTTGGGGACGTTCAATTAGTTCTCCACTTCTATGTGACACCGAATGAAACGTCTCTCGTTTATTTTCAGATAGGGCCCGTCACTATTCTTCCACATTATTACCAAAATTATTAAAACTGTTTGCCACGAAGCATTCGGTAATTTTATTGAACGCGTCTGTGCGTAATTTCCATCCGGAGACTGATTATTCTCCTCATGTTGCAACTGAACCCTAGACTGGGATATGAAATAGAAACTTAAATGTAGAAGGGACAAAAACAGTGAAAATAAGACGTCTCAAACGCAGCTAAATAATTTATTCAGTCCCACCTGCTTATATACACTCAGCCACAGGGCAACCACCCACGCAGCTTGCCCTTTGCTAGGAAACAATACACCAAGACACACACAAATACAAAAAAGAAAACATAAAGATGCACGCTCAACTAAAAAAAAAAAATAGAACGCAGGACATACTTCCTTAACTTGGGCTGACCCTTCACTTGCACAAAAAAAGGCTTTATGATTTGTGGATTATATGATGCTACACTCGCGAACAACATTGACCTCAAAACATAAATACTAAGACCAACATCAACACATAAAAAGTAGAACAGGAAATAAACTTTTCAACTCCACAAATCCGGAAGCAACTTAAATATAGACCCTCCCAGACTCACTCTAACAAAGTGCAGTCGCGCTTTCCCTTCAAAACTAAAAACAACCCTCAGGCACAGACATACAAAATTTCTTAGAGTTTCAAAAATGCTTTGGCATTGTTCCGAAACTGCAACGATGCCTGCCTAATAGAGTACTTAATTGATTTTATTGGAACTGTTTTCCGGACCAGTATTCTGTCATTCACTTCTCTATGTATTGTTTCCATTCCTGACCACAAAGGAGTGCAACTATTGCAAAAACTTATGTGTTTTTCTATTTCCGAATTGGAGGTGGGACTGGATAAATCTTTTAGCTGCTTTTGAGACTTTCTTCTTCCCTTTCTACTTCCTTCGTTTCGATTGGTCGGGGCAAGTATAAATAAAAGGAGGGAAACCCTCGTGATTTAGCCTTCCTTGGCAATATTAATTATTGAGGTCCTGATCCCTTGTTATCATCTACGGTCATCGACTTATCTCAGCTAAAAGTGCCCCGTGACCAGGCTGAGGGCAGAACCCGCTGATCTAACCTTCTTTTCTTTCGTTTCCGCAATACTGATAAAATTACTTGGGCTCTTCATCAGCAGGGCTGATAAAGAGCCTCAAGTCCTGTAGAACATGAAATAGATCGTATACCAACACGCATACACTCTAAAAAGATGTATGTGCGTCTACTTTCACGCCACAACACTCGGAGAAACCAATCAGCGCAACTTACGAGGCAGCTCAGCGAATGACGATGCGGAAACATATGTTTAGACCAAAAAACGCAGTCTGAGTTGTGACATTAAGCCATGCAAAACGTCATGCTTGCATTGCTTAATGTCACAACTCAGACTGTGTTTTTTGGTCTAAACAGATGTTTCGGCATCGTCATTCGCTGAGCTACCTCCGTCGAGTTGCGCTGATTAGTCTTCTGAGTGTTGTGCGTGAAAGTAGACGCACCGACTTTTTTAAGTGTGTACGTATACCAACGACCAACAGCAGATTGTGTATCGACCTCAAGTTTAGCAAGAACGTATCCGAAGTCAATATACAACGAATGGCGGTTTAACATAGTGACCATAAGGCAATGATCACGTTAGTCACTAAAAATTAAATGAAGACAATTAAACAACGAAGTCGTGTACGTGTCTTCATTGTCATCATATGCAAATCGTACAGTTGTCGTATAGTTGTCGTAAAGTTGTTGTAAAGTTGTCGTAAAGATAACAGCTTCGCTGGTCCTTCATCTTCACGTGAAATGGATGGGATCTACAATTTTCTTTCCTTTCAACACTTAAGTTTCTATTTCATACTCCAGTCTCGGGTTAATTTGCAACATGGTAAACGTCCACCAGCTCGCCTATATTTTAACCGTTTTTTCATTATTCCTCTCAATTTCTATTTTTATTGTCGCGTTTCGTGCACTCCCCACACTAACAAAAAAGGGATTCATATCATATGTGACTACTTTAGGGGTGGTAAAAAGTTGTCCCAAACATAACGAACCCTAGGTAAAAATGACGACCACCCTGGTAGTCAAAAAGCAAGTAGTCAAATTTGATTACCCCCTACACGGCGGCCGGTTAGTGAGGCTCGAATTCCCCGGTAAGGCCTGGCGAAGAGCACGGCTTTTCGGCCGAGTGAGAAAATAGAAAGCATACGCCTATTCGACGTCTTCCAAGCGCCATCAGACACTCTAAACATCCGTCCCCAGGCACCGGTAACGTACCTGTATCCTACAAGGACGGCACTGTGTGTGCCAGAATCGCCGCGATTGCCTCAGACAGCATCTCGCTAGATTGACTGTATTTTCGCGCCGGCGGAGTACGATCAAAAAAGAAATCGTTACGCGAGGGATGGGCATGCTGACTTTATTGAACACAACGTATGCTTCTCGTATGCGGCGGTGAATCGCTGGGCACCTCGTCGACAGCGACGAGGCATTCAAGCCGCACAAACGCTACCGCTATTTTTTTTGTTCTATTTCTTTTTGTTTGGGCCTGTTTCTACCGACGTGGTTATCTATTCGTGCGCGCGTGTGCCTCAACGAGCTTGAGTAAACTTAGAGCGGTAAACCAGCAGCCAAAAATGGCACCCCCCGATTGCCGCCATCTTGCCTGTTTGCCACATTAGTGATCACGTGACTTAAAGATGGCTGCGCCCAAAGGTGGGCCAGATCAGATTGGCCAGATCACGGTCAGCAGATGGGCGCTCTGGGGATGTGTTCCAATCTTACTCAAATGAATCCGAGTTATTCCGGCGAATCAAGTCACGTGACAAGACAGGTGGACGCGGGTAGGTTTTTGAACGCAACGGGTACGAGACCTTTACCCAAGAGTGAGATAGAGTAAATTTTGGAACACGGCGACACGGCCGCCTGGGGCCTGGATGGGAGCCGAGCTGGCCGAGCCGAGCCGAGCGCGAGCGTGTGCGAGTTGGTCGGGGGCGGCTGGTGCGGCGACGGCGGCAACGGCGGTACGAGTCGCATTGAACCGCGGTGATCGTGCTGTGGGAGAATGGTAAATCTCCATGCGTGCCATGTTTGGCTAGGCAGACGATGAACAAATAGAGCCGGGTATGCACGTATTGCACAAGATCTAACCAGGTATGGGACCGATCCGATAGAATCGGTCGCACATGTCAAACATCGCGTGGATATCTCGCATGAAAGTTTTGCATCCTCTCTGCACTCGACCAGCGGAATGTTCATTGCTCTTAAGGATAGGTACGCAGGGAATATGGAGCGTCTGCGAGTGGAAGCCGAGAAGGAATGCGTGAGAGGTTTTGGTGGTTTCGCGTGACTGGCGCAAGGCTCGATCGAGGATACGGTTGATCACGTCGGACGTACCCGGCCGATTTTCTTTTACGTCCGGCCCATATTAGGTTGCTCTAGGTTGCCGTGCCCGTGGGGAACGGCACTGCTACCGTAAGTTCGCGCTGTGATTTGGAAGCATGGTCCTCGGGGCCCTGAGCCCTCTGCGCACACCAGGCACCGTCTTCGTATATAAGATCTATACCGCGCATACGTCCGAAATACCTGATCGCCGGATCCGTCCGACGTACCTTTGAAAAAATCGGCCGAGTATGTCCAACGTATCTAAGAAATTCTTGCGGGTACGTCCAAACTACCTTTAGACACAGCGTTCTCTGCTTGCAGGGCGTCGGTAGACGTCTGTAGGTGTCAACACGGCTGAGAATAGCTGATGGAAACCAATTTCGCTGGTCAAAGTTCTCAAGACAGTGCTTGCTCACTCGCGTCGAAGCTGGTGAGCGGTTTCACCTGAAACCACTTTATGACTTTGTTTTCGGATACAGCTTTTTCCGGGATACCAGCAAGCGCTACAGCTGTTGCACCATCTTGTTATAGAAGGACTGGACATCCGCAGACACAAGTGCAGTCCTTCAACCACTGCTGGTGTCAAGTGCAGGAAAATAACAAGGGGCTCAAAGTTTTTGTTCTCTGGTACAGAGCAGCCGAGACAGCATAATGCTGGATTGTAACTCTGTTGTTACAGGGTCTTTCACCAAGCACAGCTGTTCCGGGGACGGCCACGTGCTGTCTTTTTGCCTGTCTGCTACGGTCGACAAGGTGGAGGCAGGTCGTGACATTACACGCACGGCCGGCCACCGAAGCGACCCAGGCTGACCATCAACCTTCTCAAGGGTGACCCATCTTTGGTGGCTATGAAGCGGCCTCCTGAGTACGCTGTAGGCATCGTAGTCGTACTCACTTAGGTCTGGTGCCATTGCAGCAAAGCACTTCTGCGCTTCACGAGGCATGCCTGCACTACTGCTTCTCTTTTTATGACTTTCTCTCGGGGCTCTGTCAGCATTTTCTTTGACTCTTGCTCTTGTTCGAGCGGTCAATTGGATCGTGAGAGAAAAAGTCTGCAGGGACTGCTGTCCCTGCCCAATATAGTGCCTTCAGCTTTCAGTGACGTCTTTCAGAAGCGACTACTAATAAAACTCTCCGCACTTTCTCTACACTGGCATGGATCGAAAGCATCCTCACATATATGTCACTCCAGAGGCACTCCCGTAACTTCTGGTATACCAGAAAGATATCTAGTTTTTCGTATTTTTCTTTTTTTCTTATGTCTGTGTGATTTACAGAGTCATATCAACCACGCAAAACTTAATTTAACTTTGAAAGTTATGTAGACCTAAGTCATGGTTGGTTACACATAAAAATATCTGCCGACATATGTACACTGCTTACTCTATTGGTATGCTGCCTGGAATGCGTGTCCGACTGGTGTGTGTTCACCGATTCTAAAAAAGTGGTCCCTCGATTTCCTCCCGGTGACGTCATACAAGTGTCATGCTGTTGCCGGCCGCAATCCTGGCAGTGTCACAGCAGTGGGGGGTGGACGTGACGGACGCCTGTTTTGCTGCAGGTCGCTCTTCAGTGTTGCAGTCCACGGAAGTTTCGGCAGCTAGAAGTTGGGACGCCGTGACGACAGCGACACTCGTGTTTGGTTCTACTCGCAGCCTTTTCGTTAGCATTTCTACGACCAACCGCCAGGATCACGACATGCAACAGCATGACACTTTGGCTTCTGTGACGTCATTTGTTGCCACTTTGGGACCACTTTTGATGTATGGGCAGCATAGGACGCTAAACACACCAGTCGGAGACGCGCTACGGACACCATACTATATATAACCTTGACATGGTATCTGTCTGGCACTGTGAATGTCTCGTACATTTCTCTCGCTACCTTCTCTGGAATGCCCTGTTTTCTGATTCAAAGCGCATCCTTGATTTCTTATGCCGTAACCTCCGTCTGGTTTTTTTATCTGTCAACTGCCTTGCTTATGTTGAAATAGTGCGACCAAAACTAGAATATGCATCCTCGGCCTGGGACCCACACATTAAATAGCTCTCATCCAATCGGGATTTGGTTCAGAATCGGGCTAGTACTCGCTTTATTCTACATTTTAGGTTTGCTAGCATCACTGAACTTAAATGCAGTTTTTTTTACAAACTCCCCTGTGTTCATGTAGGCATATTAGTAAACTAGGTTTTAATTCCTGCATGATTTATTCATCTTGCCATTGCATCGGATGTTCCCTCGCATTGATCACTGTTTCTCTCAACAGGCCTGTCAACTTTAATGGCCTGTCTGAAGCCACGCTTTCCCTCCAAGACATTGACTCATTTCGTTACATATTAACCTCAATATTTTATTAAATCACTCCATTATGCAATACTCTAACCCCAGGGCTCTTAGGATACTTAAAATAAATAAACAAAATGAAAAAAGTCGAGCGCTGGAAAGAAACTGGACAATTCTTGTCGTGAGAAGCCAAGTCTTTTGATACGTGGCACCAAGTCTTCATAAATGGCTTTTTGCAAACAGAAGCCAGGCTCAGATGGCAAATGTAGCACAGGTTTCGTTATTGTCCACGAAAGAGCACGAGCTTGTTGAAGTATTGCCGGACGGGCACTCCCCTTTCCTCGGCACTTTGCTGCCGGCACATGTGGTGAATCCTCAGCTGAAAGTAGTGTGCCAGCATCTTCTTGAGCATGACAGAGAAGTGAGATTGATTGTCAATTGTTTGTGCAACGAACAGGTGGTCAAACCTCTTGAAGGATGGTGACAAGGAGACAATACTCAATGTCTCGGTTTGCAGCCTGAGAAGCCAGTTCCGCCCTCCCTTGGCCACTGTGTCGAAGTTTCTGCGAAGCACCTTCTCGGCAGTGGTGCAGAGATGCAGGATGTCTGGGGATGGACTGTGGAGACCGCCCTTGTCCTTGACACGCACCAGGTCACATTTGTCAGTGGTGAGAAGTGCAATCCTTGCACAGTCCGGGCATTTTGCGTCTTTTGCAAAGTGGACGGCCACATTGCCCGCAATGTATTGTACAATGCTCTCGGCAAACTCCGAGAGAGGCTTGTACCCTACAACCCAGGTGGCGTCGGCATCATCCTGGCTTGTGTCAGCTGTTGGGCCTTGCTGGCGCTTGTCCGACGAGCTCAAAGAAGCGTCTCCGTGCCGTCGACCTGACAGTTGCCACGGCTCGAGGGCAGCACATTCGCGATGAGGCACTTCCTGTACGCCGAGCGAAACTCGAGGGCCGTAGGATTGTTGTTGTTGCCCGTTCTGTTCCTGATTGTTGCAAAGAACAATTCGAGGTGGTCTTGACTTAGCTTGCGTGTCAGCAGGCACTTGAGCAAAGGACTGCTGCTCCAAACGAGGTCTTCAGCCAGACCCTTGATGGACTGGAGGTCCAACAGAAATCCAAGAATGGCGGTCTTTCTTTGACCTTGGATCAGGGGTCTGCCCGTGGTATCCTTTAGGCCTCTGAGGTAGCGCGAGGCTTTGTCAATCCTTGTCAAGATTGTCTCCTTGTTGTTGACGCGAATGGGGGCCTTGCTGCCAAGAGCGAGGGGGTGACAAGAATTGGTGAGGTCAAAGGTGTCGTCCACTACTGCTGCAAACTCGGCAGTGGCCTCCACACCCTCAAAGCCGGGGATCTGCTTTTCCTTGCAGAACAACAAGGCGCAGCTGACGGAGCGGCTTAACGTCTGTGCCGCCAACGACACCTTCATCTTCTGTTGGTGGAAATCAATGTGCCGCCTCCGAAGTTTGTTCCCGGCGTGGAGGCCTTCCTTTTGTTGTAGGCTATCCAAACACATTACGTAATGCCAGGCAACAGTCCTACCCGCACCATCCCTGATGAGCTCCTTTTCAGCCAGCAGGTTTCGCATAAGCTTCAACATGTGGCATGCGTCTAAGATTGCATACACCCTTCTTGACGGGTCGGAGGGGTGAGGGAACCAGCTCTTCATTCTTGGTTCCGCCAGGCTTATTCCGAGTGCTGAGAGCATAGATAGATTGCAGCTTGTGCCGTCGCACGTCACAGAGATGCAGTCGGCACCAGCCTCCTTCAATTTTATCAGGTACTGCTGGACCAAATTGGACCGAACAGTGCCGTCGAGTCCATCAATCAGGGCATATCCCAGAGGTAGCTTCCAGTTGCGGTTGACGGCAACTGCCAGGAAAACAAGCGCATGCTTCGCATATGCAATGCAGTCGTCTTTGAGGATGCCATGACCAAGGTCGCAGTAGCCTACGACTTCCTTGCCGTCCCAGTCCGCTTGTTTTTTTATACTAATCTCATCCACCATCAAGCTGATGAGGAGAGGTCCTTTTTGAGCTTCCTGGGAAACTTTTTCGAAGCACTCCTTTGTGAAGCCCGGCTTCGCGCCGATCACGGCTGCCCATTTCCGAAGTGCGCTGGGGTGAGGCAGTCTCACATGTTTGCGCAGAAATTTGTAAGCTTTGGCCGAATAGAAATGCAGTGTCAAGGCAAACTTGCGCACATCTTCCGAGTAGCTGTTGTTTGCCCTTCCTGTCTTTTTCAGCACAATGTCTCGCAGTGTGCCACTGAAGATGTTGTCCAGGATGGCTACCGCTGGTTGAGGTAGCTGTGCCCTGAGTTTCTTCAGCAAGGCATTGAGTTTTTTATCTTCATTCCCTTCCGGTTTGCCTTTCTTTTTGCTTGTCTCAAGATCTTCTTGGCTTTTTGCAGCTTGCGCTTGCTGGCAGCTAGAAGCGTCCTGTCCCGTCGTGGAGACACAACTGTGTAGCTGTGGTCGCCAGAGCAGGTGGCTGGCCGTGAGGATGGAGCTTCAGGGCTGCTTGACGCTGCTTGAGGTTCTGCTGTTGATGGGGCTTGTGGAGAGGGAAAGTCAGTCTGGGGGGACCGTTGAGATCGGACCACTTGAGAGGTGGAGGGAAAGTCAGTTCGGGGGTGTTGTTGAGGTCTGACCGCTCGAAGGGTGAACAGTGTGGGCACTGCTCCTTGTTTGAGGTTAGTCTTGCCAACAAGCCTGTGGAAGCAGTCATTTTCGAAGTGCTCTGAACACAGCTTGGAGAACTTGGTGGGAGTCCAGTGTATGCATTCCATTTTCTGCAGCCATGCCTGGAGGAGTTCTGGGTGTCTCAGTGGAAATCTGCGGCAGACAACGAGGTCGGACTGTCAAAACACTGAAACAATACTGTATTTCAATAAAAAAAATACATATTTGTGCATTTCTAATTATTGTTTGTGTGCATTTTATTATAGATACATATGCTTATTCTAAACTACCCCTTCTGCCTCATTTATATGCCACTAATATTTGAAGTTTCTGAAACATCTGTTGCAAGTATGACGAGCAGGTGATTTGAAATGTTTCAAACCCAATTTGCAGTAGTTGAGATGAAATGCTTCAACCACAGAGCAACTTTCAAATATGCGCGGTTGTCCTCCATAAATGTGCCCAAAACTGCAAGTTTAGATCCAATGATTGCACTTGCTTGCCTATCGCGTATTTAAATGTATTGTAATGATGCGACTTCATTATGCCGCTCGAAAATGCGGGCTAAGGTTCGTAAAGATCGCAACGCAGTTGGAAAGAGTTTACCGCAAAAATTTGAGAGTTAGTGGAAAGCTTACCCGTGGAACGTTATCGCAGAGTTCTTCTTGTACCTGTTAGTACAGTTAGGAGCCGCGCACGAATGCGGCATAGCTTTTAGTGTTCAACTCCCGTTGGAAATAAAATGGCAAAGGAATCGGACACGACGAGCTGACAGCCTCTGAACGACAGGAATATGAGCAGTCGTCTGCTATCGCTCGGCCGCAAAATCAAACAAAGCTTGATTGTAGTCTATGTTGCAGATTACTTTGTTACATCAGTTATAAGCACTAAAAAACTGTGCCACTTTGTCAACACTGCAGTTATAACCAAAATCACTCAAAAAGTTGCGCGCCAAAAATGTCGTCTGCTACTTATTGCGCGCCCTAGCTGCTGTTGTTGAATTCCATCAAATGCCCAAACCCGCATCTTCCAGCGATAATGCGAAATCGGCATACACATATCAAGCATCAAATCGGAACTTCCATTCTCAGTAGCATGCATTAATACAAACGTCTGGGAGGTTGAACCCCTTGACAACGGTGCACATTTCAAAACTGCACTGTGGTGGAAGCATCTTGCAGGAACACAAGTACGATTTCAAACATATCACTTCGATAGTCTATTGACTAATGCATGCTACTGAGAATGGAAGTTCCGATTTGATGCTTGATATGTGTATGCCGATTTCGCATTATCGCTGGAAGATGCGGGTTTGGGCATTTCATGGAATTCAACAACAGCAGCTAGGGCGCGCAATAAGTAGCAGACGACATTTTTGGCGCGCAACTTTTTGAGTGATTTTGGTTATAACTGCAGTGTTGACAAAGTGGCACAGTTTTTTAGTGCTTATAACTGATGTAACAAAGTAATCTGCAACATAGACTACAATCAAGCTTTGTTTGATTTTGCGGCCGAGCGATAGCAGACGACTGCTCATATTCCTGTCGTTCAGAGGCTGTCAGCTCGTCGTGTCCGATTCCTTTGCCATTTTATTTCCAACGGGAGTTGAACACTAAAAGCTATGCCGCATTCGTGCGCGGCTCCTAACTGTACTAACAGGTACAAGAAGAACTCTGCGATAACGTTCCACGGGTAAGCTTTCCACTAACTCTCAAATTTTTGCGGTAAACTCTTTCCAACTGCGTTGCGATCTTTACGAACCTTAGCCCGCATTTTCGAGCGGCATAATGAAGTCGCATCATTACAATACATTTAAATACGCGATAGGCAAGCAAGTGCAATCATTGGATCTAAACTTGCAGTTTTGGGCACATTTATGGAGGACAACCGCGCATATTTGAAAGTTGCTCTGTGGTTGAAGCATTTCATCTCAACTACTGCAAATTGGGTTTGAAACATTTCAAATCACCTGCTCGTCATACTTGCAACAGATGTTTCAGAAACTTCAAATATTAGTGGCATATAAATGAGGCAGAAGGGGTAGTTTAGAATAAGCATATGTATCTATAATAAAATGCACACAAACAATAATTAGAAATGCACAAATATGTATTTTTTTATTGAAATACAGTATTGTTTCAGTGTTTTGACAGTCCGACCTCGTTGTCTGCCGCAGATTTCCACTGAGACACCCAGAACTCCTCCAGGCATGGCTGCAGAAAATGGAATGCATACACTGGACTCCCACCAAGTTCTCCAAGCTGTGTTCAGAGCACTTCGAAAATGACTGCTTCCACAGGCTTGTTGGCAAGACTAACCTCAAACAAGGAGCAGTGCCCACACTGTTCACCCTTCGAGCGGTCAGACCTCAACAACACCCCCGAACTGACTTTCCCTCCACCTCTCAAGTGGTCCGATCTCAACGGTCCCCCAGACTGACTTTCCCTCTCCACAAGCCCCATCAACAGCAGAACCTCAAGCAGCGTCAAGCAGCCCTGAAGCTCCATCCTCACGGCCAGCCACCTGCTCTGGCGACCACAGCTACACAGTTGTGTCTCCACGACGGGACAGGACGCTTCTAGCTGCCAGCAAGCGCAAGCTGCAAAAAGCCAAGAAGATCTTGAGACAAGCAAAAGAAAGGCAAACCGGAAGGGAATGAAGATAAAAAAACTCAATGCCTTGCTGAAGAAACTCAGGGCACAGCTACCTCAACCAGCGGTAGCCATCCTGGACAACATCTTCAGTGGCACACTGCGAGACATTGTGCTGAAAAAGACAGGAAGGGCAAACAACAGCTACTCGGAAGATGTGCGCAAGTTTGCCTTGACACTGCATTTCTATTCGGCCAAAGCTTACAAATTTCTGCGCAAACATGTGAGACTGCCTCACCCCAGCGCACTTCGAAATGGGCAGCCGTGATCGGCGCGAAGCCAGGCTTCACAAAGGAGTGCTTCGAAAAAGTTTCCCAGGAAGCTCAAAAGGACCTCTCCTCATCAGCCTGATGGTGGATGAGATTAGTATAAAAAACAAGCGGACTGGGACGGCAAGGAAGTCGTAGGCTACTGCGACCTTGGTCATGGCATCCTCAAAGACGACTGCATTGCATATGCGAAGCATGCGCTTGTTTTCCTGGCAGTTGCCGTCAACCGCAACTGGAAGCTACCTCTGGGATATGCCCTGATTGATGGACTCGACGGCACTGTTCGGTCCAATTTGGTCCAGCAGTACCTGATAAAATTGAAGGAGGCTGGTGCCGACTGCATCTCTGTGACGTGCGACGGCACAAGCTGCAATCTATCTATGCTCTCAGCACTCGGAATAAGCCTGGCGGAACCAAGAATGAAGAGCTGGTTCCCTCACCCCTCCGACCCGTCAAGAAGGGTGTATGCAATCTTAGACGCATGCCACATGTTGAAGCTCATGCGAAACCTGCTGGCTGAAAAGGAGCTCATCAGGGATGGTGCGGGTAGGACTGTTGCCTGGCATTACGTAATGTGTTTGGATAGCCTACAACAAAAGGAAGGCCTCCACGCCGGGAACAAACTTCGGAGGCGGCACATTGATTTCCACCAACAGAAGATGAAGGTGTCGTTGGCGGCACAGACGTTAAGCCGCTCCGTCAGCTGCGCCTTGTTGTTCTGCAAGGAAAAGCAGATCCCCGGCTTTGAGGGTGTGGAGGCCACTGCCGAGTTTGCAGCAGTAGTGGACGACACCTTTGACCTCACCAATTCTTGTCACCCCTCGCTCTTGGCAGCAAGACCCCCATTCGCGTCAACAACAAGGAGACAATCTTGACAAGGATTGACAAAGCCTCGCGCTACCTCAGAGGCCTAAAGGATACCACGGGCAGACCCCTGATCCAAGGTCAAGAAAGACCGCCATTCTTGGATTTCTGTTGGACCTCCAGTCCATCAAGGGTCTGGCTGAAGACCTCGTTTGGAGCAGCAGTCCTTTGCTCAAGTGCCTGCTGACACGCAAGCTAAGTCAAGACCACCTCGAATTGTTCTTTGCAACAATCAGGAACAGAACGGGCAACAACAACAATCCTACGGCCCTCGAGTTTCGCTCGGCGTACAGGAAGTGCCTCATCGCGAATGTGCTGCCCTCGAGCCGTGGCAACTGTCAGGTCGACGGCACGGAGACGCTTCTTTGAGCTCGTCGGACAAGCGCCAGCAAGGCCCAACAGCTGACACAAGCCAGGATGATGCCGACGCCACCTGGGTTGTAGAGTACAAGCCTCTCTCGGAGTTTGCCGAGAGCATTGTACAATACATTGCGGGCAATGTGGCCGTCCACTTTGCAAAAGACGCAAAATGCCCGGACTGTGCAAGGATTGCACTTCTCACCACTGACAAATGTGACCTGGTGCGTGTCAAGGACAAGGGCGGTCTCCACAGTCCA